>JALIZH010033001.1:955000-977500 GCA_030522465.1 Rhipicephalus appendiculatus
AAAGAAAGAGGAAGCGAGCAAGACACGGCCCACTGAAGGAGACGTCGCGCGCAACCTCCGCTCTATAGTGCATAGCCTGGCTGCGCCCGTTCATGTTCAAAGAGTCATGGGGCGTCCTATGAAAGTGCGTACTGCCGAGAAGGAAGCCGCGCATCTCGAAGCTAGACGTGTTGATCGACGGGGAGTACGAGCGGCGGCGGGTCCGTGCTTCGCTGTGCCAATCTTTGCGCGACTTAGTGGAAAGATTAATTGGAGGGAAACAGCGCGCAAGACGAAAGACCAGGCAGAGAAAGACACGTACAACAGCGCTGACTTACAACATACAACAGCGCTGTTTCCCTCCAATATGTCGTACCAACACTCCCAAGCAACCACTTTAGCAGCAAAGATTAAAACATTTTTTTATGTTCGCGAGCTTAGTTTGTACGCTTTCGCTCTCTACTGCGCCGAACAGGTGCACAAACTGCGCAGGTTGTGCGTGCCAGCTTAGGAAAACACAAATAAAATGTGGAAACGTATGTCGTGTCATTTCGAGACATGCAATTGGTCCCTTGCATCGCATTATCGAGCGTTCACCTCGCTGCGGTATTGTGACCTCCCAAACACACCGCTAATACAAGCCGCGCGCGGCGCGGTCCATTTCCTGATGAAGGCCGTCTCTTCTGATAAGATTATTCTACGAGTGCCGGCTCGTCCGTTGCCGCGAAGACCGGGAATAGTGTTCTTACCGTTCTTACACTGAAGGGGGGGGCCGGCCTGAGCATCATTTGGAATGCATGGGAGAGATCCTGAATGCCGCCTGTAGATGCGCCCCTAAATTTACTCAGCGAACGAAGGCGAGCTTGGGCGGCCCGCCGCTCGGCCACGTGGGCAGCAACTGTGAGCGTGACGAAAGTTGTACCTCATCATCATCATCATCATCAGCCTGTCTACGCCCACTGCAGGGCAAAGGCCTCTCCCATGTTTCGCCAATCAACCCGGTCTTGTGCTTTCTGCTGCCACGTTATACCTGCAAACTTCTTAATCTCATCTACCCACCTAATTTTCTGTCTCCCCCTCACGCGTTTGCCATCTCTTGGAATCCAGTCAGTTACCCTTAATGACCAGCGGTTATCCTGCCGACGGGCTACGTGCCCGGCCCATATCCATTTCTTCTTCTTGATTTCAACTATGATATCCTTAACCCCCGTTTGTTCCCTGACCCACTCTGCTCTCTTCCTGTCTCTTAAGGTTACACCTATCATTTTCCTTTCCATCGCTCGCTGCGTCGTCCTCAGTTTAAGTTGAACCCTCTTTGTAAGTCTCCAGGTTTCTGCTCCGTAGGTAAGTACCGGTAAGATGCAGCTGTTACATAACTTCCTCTTGAGGGATAGTGGTAGACTACCATTCATGATTTGATAATGCTTGCCGAATGAGCCCCATCCCATCCTTATTCTTCTAGTTATTTCACTCTCATGGTTCGGCTCCGCGGTTACTACCTGTCCTAGGTAGACGTACTCCTTTACAACTTCCAGTGTCTCGCCACCTATCGCAAAGTGCTGTTCTCTGCCAAGATTGTTCCACATTCCTTTAGTTTTATGCATATTAATTTTCAGACCTACTCTTCTACTTTCCGTATCCAGTTCAGTAATCATAAGCTGTAATTCGTCTCCCACGTTACTCATCAATGCAATGTCATCAGCGAATCGCAGGTTACTGAGATACTCTCCATTAACTCTTATGCCTAACTCTTCCCAATCTAGGGCCTTGAAAACCTCCTGTAAACACGCGGTGAATAGCATTGGAGAGATCGTGTCTCCCTGCCGTACACCCTTCTTTATTGGGATTCTGTCGCTTTCTTTATGGAGGACTATAGTGGCTGTGGATCCGCTGTAGATTTCTTCCATTATGTTTATATAGGTTTCGTCGATGCCCTGATTCCGCAGTGCCTTCATGACTGCTGATGTCTCCACCGAATCAAATGCCTTCTCGTAATCTATGAAGGCTATGTATAGGGGTTGGTTGTATTCCGCGCATTTCTCTATCACCTGATTGATAGTATGAATATGGTCTGTTGTTGAGAAGCCTGTACGAAATCCTGCCTGGTCCTTTGGTTGATTGAACTCTAATGTCGTATTAATTCTGTTAGCAATTACTTTTGTAAATAGCTTGTAGACAACGGACAGTAAGCTGATGGGCCTGTAATTTTTCAGGTCCTTGACGTCCCCTTTCTTATGGATCAAGATGATGTTGGCATTCTTCCAAGAATCTGGTATCCTCCCTGTCAAGAGACACTTCGTATACAGGGTGGCCAGTTGTACCTAGTCTCGGCTAAATACGGTGCAGCCACGCACTACAGCGACCGTGTAGACAGTATTACATTGACAAAAGGGCGGCGCTACGAGGTTTTCATTTTATAACCCAAGAGTTGCCAACGGGACCGTTAGGAATTGCCAAGGAAATGGGACGTTATTTCAGATGACAACGATCTATCGCTATTGGTTCGTTTCAGTGCGTCTCAGGGTTATGCACCGAGATTTGGCGAGTTCGAAGTTATACGAACTCTCGCGTCTCTAGTCTCGATCGCGAACTAGTCCAGACATGTTCATATATCTTGTCCAGCCGTTACAAGCGGGAACTTCATTGTCGCGGGGAAGTTTTATCACGTCCCTCTAATTTTAGCGTTCGCGACTGGCTCCTACGCCGTGGTACTATCTTTAGCTGTGGACAGCTTCAGTTCACGGCAGGAGCACGAAGCCGAGCGGAGCGGTCTAATTATCGGTACTTGCAAAGTATTTTTGTTTCTTTTTAGTATACTTGTGAGAATAAGTGACGCAAAACATAAGAATTTCGTTAATATTTGTTGTCAGCATGTTCTGATCTACACCTCGAAGAATAAGTACCATTGCAACAAGTGTAGTTGTCGGGCGGCGAAGGAAAAGATCGAAATACAGTTGGCCGGAGGCAGTCGTTCTCGCATCGAAAAGTGTCACGCCCATTTGTTCTCAAACTATTTATGCTATTCGTTTGCTTTGTTTACTCCTTTGGTTGTGTGCAGCAGTATCACATAGCTTGATCATTTCGTACCTTCGCCATGGGGGTGAAATCGCAGCTTCGCGTTGTTGTACGTTAGGGCTCTCAACGTTTCAGCCCCTGGGGGCGTCTCTTCTGCTTTTTGCTTTCGTGGCTTATTCTGTCTCTTTTCTGCAGTGGTACCACTCTGGAGCCACGTGGTGCGGCGTGGCATACACTAGCCCCTCAGAAGCATGGTTATATACCATAACATACTGCTATCCCCCCCCCCCCCCCCCCAAGGCAAATTGGATTTTATTAGGGATTAGTACGTAATAGACATGAAAAACTAACAATTTGTTTAAAGATGCCAGTTATTTGCTAAAAGCGGGACTCCTATGAAACCGGAAAATTTATTATCTTCTCCTATTGCATACGGTAGAATCTGCTCATGTTTGAATAAACAAGGCGATAATCTGCTTCTGGAGGAGCGGGGGGGGGGGGGGGTACCGTGCTAGTTGTCGCATCTTAACCGCTGCGCTCGCTCGCGTTTCTGACTCCCGACACATAAGCCTGCTTCCCGAACCGGAATTGTAACAGTGATAAAAGAAGGGACTATCAGGGTTGCCGTTGGTGGCTACTTTGCGCCAAATTGGCTACTTTTGGACCCCGTTGGCGACGAAAATTTCCAGTTGGCGCCATGGCTCTTTTTTACACTTGTGGTTTTAGGCTACTTATTCAAAATGGTTTTATTTATTCATCAATAGTAAAGACTGTGCTGATAATACCGCTTCTGTTCTATTTGGCTAGAAATTGGGCGATAGTATATCAAATGACATGGCTACTTTGGCTACTTTTGGCGTGAGTTCTGGCGCCTTTTCATGTCCACCCAACGGCAACCCTGGGGACTATAGTGGTTTTTGCTTTCAGATGGCATTACGCTATAGCTCTCGAAAGTAAAGTTCGTTGCCTTCCTGAAGAAAGAAAACAGGGAAGAAAGATAGTAGGCAAGATCTACGAGCATAAAGCAGAACCTGTGACGAAATACTCTGTAGTGCGCAAAAGTAAAATCAATATTTATTACCGTTCTGGAATAGCGAATGCGTAACGCCGGAGGTATATGATTATGGACTAATGTTGAGGACATTGGGTTTTTAGCGCGCATTTAAAGCAGCCGCTAAATTTATAGCTAAAATACTAGACCCCCCCGTTTTTTTACAACGAGAGGCACATATTTTTTTCTGTCTTCTTTTTTTTTGTTTTTTTGTTTGACGGCATTCTCGCAGACGTAATTTACTCATTTGTTTTTGTGTTTGTGCTGGAATGACCTTGTAACTGAAAAGAACGTTATAAATGTGTGTAATTGAAACAAAAATGAAGTAGACAAACTAATCCCTAAGAAGTGTTCAGTCTATATGTTAACTACGTAAAAGATTACCTTGGTGCGAAACTGCAGCCCCTCGCAGCGTCACTCAACAAGTGGTCGGCCGCATGTATCAGCTATGCTAATATGACTAACGTAATAGGACCTTTTTTGTAAGTGTGGTATTTCTTAACTAATCAGTAATTTTCCTACAGTCTTGACGTGAACAAAAACGAAAAAAGACGAGAATAAAGAAAAAAATAAGACGTATGACGACCATTACTAAGGCCTAAACTTTGCCCACTTAGAGCATAAAGCAATATGTTATCGGGAGCGCTCATCAAAGGTTGCTTGATGTCAGAGTAGCGCAGTTATCTGCGACATTAATTAGCTTTTTTAAGCTGAGCTTTTCTACAATCAAATGGTCACTAATGCAATGAATGCTTCGAATCAATCGTACAATACGATACTTTACGCAAGTGAAGTTGGATGCCACTTTTTTTTTTTTTCGTTTATGAAATGCATACAGCGTTGTGAAATAGGTTATCTACTAAGCAAGGCTAGAAAGTTGGGACAATTGGCTGGATTGCTAGGTGATGCCCACGACAATACCCCATAGAGCCTATGTTGTTTCGTTTTGCTGCAGCCACACATATACAGCGCCGTTATTATGAATTTAAATGCGAGGCGTTCTTTGGCGAACTTCTGCAACTTTGAGCGTATCTGTCTAGCCACCTGCGACATTGCGCTCTCGTGGCCACTGGAAAAGCTGGCGCCATCGTCGGTGTGACGTGCCAGGCAGGATCAGCGGCAGTGCAGTCTGCTTCGGGAGCATCTACGCGCGCTGAAAACGAAATTTTAGAATGCCACATGCTCTGTAGTTATGATTAAAGGGGGTGGTTTTCCCGCTTTGGTTGTGCGCTTGACAACGCTTGATAGCACTACAATATGTAGCCGCTGTCTTTGAAGGCGTCTTACGTGGTAGGCCAGTGTTCGGTGCCTCAGTAAGGGACGTACGCAACGGAGCCCGGTGTCAGCCTTCACACGTGTTCACAAGGTAAGAAGCTGCGTGAAGCTGGGATTGTGAAACTTGGAAATGGTAAACAGACATCGGCTACAACACGCGCGTACCGCCAGCCCATCCGCGAGGAGGATTCCTGCTTCGCCGTGGGGCTGCGATGTTCGGTGTCATGGGTAGCAGAAACACTAGTTCCGAGACATGGTGTGGCTCTGGGGTAGAATACCTGATTGCCGCACAGATTGCTTGGGTTCGATTCCTGCTGGGACCCTGATATTTATTATTTGCATTCGTCGGGTCAACGCTGCCGATGTCAGTTTTTCTTAACGCTCTCGCATTTAAATTACTAATGTCTGTCCTTGCCGTTCTTGGGTAGAAATAAATTGCCAAACACCTGTGGCGCATACCCGTATACCGCGGCCCGTGGTATACGGGTATGTGCCACACGTGTCTGCAGGAAACAGTTTGACGACGTACGCGACAGGATTTTCACGTTATTCATATCATGACCAGCCAGACATATTCGTCAATACCTCCTTACCCTCCCATACAAATTTTGGTCTACCCCACGTTAAGGAGGCGATCACGAGAGCACCCAGACATAGGCGGCTAGCTAGCTAGCTAGCTAGCTAGATAGATAGATAGATAGATAGATAGATAGATAGATAGATGGATAGATAGATAGATAGATAGATAGATAGATAGATAGATAGATAGATAGATAGATAGATAGATAGAAACGCAAAAGTGCTTACAGTACGCAAAGAAATTTTTCGCATTTAAAACATTGATATAACATAAGAGTGGGTCACGAGCATTATTGATAGATCATGCATTGTATGTACAAGAACATACGTTTCATTAGCATGGTATATACCAGATTGTGCATGCATGCATACATGACAAACATGTGAACGAGATATCATGACAGAACGCCCTTATTTGCGTCAAGGACAAACAATGCAGTGTATGCAGCTCCTCTCTAACTACGGAATACACCCGAATCCCACAGTGAGCGAGACATGTCGGATCTTTTATCTACCAATGACACCTTGCGGCCGGGCTTTCAATGAGACTTTCAAAAAGGACTGAACGTGCTTTTTGTTTTGAATTTATTTTTGCTCATAGGCAGGTCACATTGCGTTCGATAAGTATCGGTAGTACTCCGGCCCAAACTTAAGTGACTTAGTCATGGCGCCCTTGCGTCTGGCTGCGTGTATATTCTATTATCATAAGCCGTAATAAGCACCTGCGTCGTTGCCCGCCTCTTAGTGTCAAAGATACAGCGCTTATTTTCTTTTATTATCAATTTTTTTAACAAAGCGCTGTGATTTCTTGCATGGCTGACGCGCACGCGACGAGCTTGTGGATGCTTGCGAGATTCTCTCGAGAAGAATACCCGGAGTTTCGTAACATCCCCCCATTATTATGGACGTTGCCCTTAAGCATACACAAAAGCAAGTCGAACGGCTTTAGCGGTGCTCGACCCCGTGCTTGGGCACGCGAGTCAGCTTTGTTGCCGCCTAACTGATTGTTAATATTTAATCATTCCTAACTCCCTGTTATAGTCTAGCACGCACGTCGTTCGCTGCTTCCTTCAGACCCAATATCTGACGAGTCCCTTCGTGTACACAGCCGTCGCTGTGGTGCCGTGGGTGCGTATAGGACGGGGAGGACGTCGTGAGTTGCAGGCGGATCTAGAATCGCGATGCATGCGGGAATTGCCCCACCCGACGTGCGGATGCTTCGACTGCCGAAGTCAAGAATAGTGGCGGCGAAAATTATTCTCACAGTTGCACTAACCCTGACTAAGCTTGTCGATTCCTTTCTTCAAAGCGAAAGCCTTAGAAGCCCCCATCAAACGCGAAAATTGACCGTCGGCGTCCGGTGGCGTCCCGCGGCGTCGGCGTCAACACAATTGTTGCAAAAATCATCATCACACGATGACTTCTCGCGAAGAAATCATCATCACATGATGATTTCTTCGCAAAGGTTCTCCTCGCCAAGAAATTTGATTTCGCTTTTACTCTGTAATGGGGCTTCACAATTCCTTGGCGAATACCCGATCCGAATTTTTTGGTTCACCCGACAAGGAATGATTTGCTAAACATATTCGCTGTTAATATGCTTCAGCTCTTCTTCTTCTTCTTAGCTTCTTAGCTGGTTTCATGCCGCGACGTTTAGGATCACTTCTTCTGCTTCTTCAAGTAACCTATCGGTGCGCAATAACTTCATTTCCGTTGTCTCCCATTTCAAATATAACGTCGTGGAGCGAAAGAAGGATATGATACTGAAGCGCGAAGCTCGAAAAGAACACTTAGAAACAGGCATGCGTTAGAAAGTCGGTATCTTACTCTTTCCATTCGAACTTTGCTCTGCAATATCATGGGCTTCACTAAGTGCCAACTCGCCTAAAAAGAAGCAATTGTGGAGAAAAAGCACGATAACAAAGCAACTAGGTCAGAAATGAAAGAACTTGGACGCGTCCACGTTGGCTGTTTTGGTCACGATTGTTGACGTAGCACTGGTTTAATGGATGTGGCTCAGTTTGACTCGTACAGGTGCAGGATCTGGCTCACTTTCGATTTGAAACTGCTGTTTTGAGCAAGGATTACTATAAGGAATTGCTCAATTTTTATTAAAACGTTTTAAATGTGAAAGACATTTAGGCGTGCTTTACAGTCCCATGAAATTTACCCCAGTTTCGCTTTCCGGATTTGGCTGTTTTAGAAAGAAAAAAGAAATCTCCACACTTGTTGTGACTGTAGTAGGATTTCACTAATATCCTTATATATCCGGCAAGTTTCCTCCTTCTCTGACTTGTAGAACGCTGTTCATTCCGAATAGCAGTCTTACATTTCCGTGTAGGATCCACTCTCCTTCATCGTTCGTTTTTAACGTGATAGCGTTAAAGAGCTAGTTTCGCAGAAATGTCGGCGTCGTTGGTTGTGAGCGAAAAATCATCATCTTGTCCGTGACCGAAAAATCAAGATGCAAATAAAATAAATAACTAAAAATTTCCGGGTCCGAGGGAGGATCGAACCTACGCCGTCTGCGTGGCAAGCAGGTGGTCTACCACACAGCCACGCCTCTGCTGGCAAATACAGTGAAAATAACTTCCTATGCTTGGAAATACAGTGAAAATAACTCTTGCTTCGGAAACGCGAGCGTCCTTTATATAGGCGTCGCAATATAACATGTAATATCCCAGTAATATTGCGTGGTACAAGCGTACATTGCCATCGGGCTTCAGAACATGTGACTATCATAACGATTTCGTAGTTTAAAGCCGGCGACTCATTACAAAAGGCACACACCTTATTGCGCGTGTACCCTTAACACCACTTAGTGGGTGCATAGCAAGTGTGCACTAAGTGGTTTGAAGTACGCACTCGGGACAGGATATCGCTATCGCGTTCAACTCTTAAAGGCGAAGCTTAAGGGTCCCCCCAATCTTTTTGTTTGTTTGTTACTTTTGTTCACGAGCACTATTCTGAGAATGTGTCATTGACTTGTCACGACCCATAATGCTTTAGACTCGCGAATTGACATTACATGATGACGTGATGCAATACAACAGGCTTGCCGCGTGCAAGCGTTGGCCGTTATCTATGCAGACTGAATTTGTTGTATCAATAGGTGTTGCCTATAGCATCGCGTATATCACGTTGTTGGCTCTCAGAACTAAATTTGGCGCTTGCAATGCACAAAAACATAATCTTTGAGTTCTGTAGTTAAGACTCGGGGACAACTGTAGCCTGGGGCGGGAGTTTTGACGCCACATGAAAGCGCGTTGGGCGTCCACCAAGCCTTACTTTTCCTCCCCAGTTTTTTGGGACTCCAACTTCGGTCGCACCGTCTACACCTGGAAGATCTCAGCAGCCGAATGAGCGAAGCGTTAGAAAAATCGCAATAAAGCTTCAACAGCATTTTACACCAGCATAAAATGTGCCCCTGGCTTGCTTGAGTTCCGAAACGATTTTTTTGTTGTTGTTGTTGTTGTTGTTGTTGATGTTCTAGAGTTGCGTTTAGGTAGAGTCGACAATGTCTCTAGACACGTCCTTCGCTTCTTCCGCGGTATTTTTCCAAATAGCGCATTTATTATTACAGTAAGTCTCCCGATGGCTGCGAGACAGAACCGCTGTGCTCCTTTTTTTTTCCCTTCCAGCATCGCTGTCCTTCTCCCCAGTCATCCAGAGCAGCGAATGGGCGAGGGGGGAAGAAAGGAAGGGAGACCTTACGTCGTACTGAACCGAGGGGAACAATTTTCTCCGGCTCCGTTTCGCGGGCTGCTCCTTTGGACAAAGGGAACGCGCGCTCTGAAAAGGCGTCCCTTTGATTTCTTATGAAGCCACCAACCTTTCTTTGCGGCGCAGCCTCGGGAGTCCCCGCGTAAAACCTGAAAGCCCGCAAATGTTTACGCCCGAGAGCTCATAGGGTTCGGGGAATGCGCGCGAAAGCCACGAGAAATGTTCGCTTTACGAATCAGTTTTCGTTTTCTTGCTTCTTTCTTCTTTTTCTTTCCGGTTCCATCTTCGTTCTTTCAGCGCCGCGGTCGTGCCTGGCTTCACCTTTTGTATCTCGCCATTTACACGTTTTCGTCTGAATGCAGCGCCAGCTGTCGATCGGGAAACGGGCAGCTGCTGTGAGGAACTGGAGTCGTTCTGTCATTCGCTCGGGTCCGGGTTCATTAAAAGGGCAAGGCGGTGCTACGACGCTTAAGGGCGGGACGAATAACGCAAGCGGCCCGTAAAGAAGACAAGATGTAAGCGGGATCGCTGATGACGCACGCAGGTACACGGTCTGGCGTTGTATATAAGGAGACGACATGCATTGTTATCATGAAGTGCACGAGGTAATGCGAATGTGAACGTACGAGGGAGGGGGCCAGAATTTTTTATGAATTTGTTCGAAAGAAGTCGTAAATCGCGGCAGCTTGATATAGGCCTATATACAGTGAACTCTCACTTGAGTGAACTTCGAAGGGACCAAAAGAAATAGTTCACTTAACTGAAAGTTCACTAAACTGAATATTCACTGGAATACGGAGCAGCATTGGGCGCAGCAGAAATCAAGTCAAACGTGTGAAATGCAATTTATTTTGAAAACAATTCTGTAATTTTCGTTTGAACTGGCGCCCTTAAAGCGCAAGAAGACACAAAGCTGTCCAGAGTCCACGTTTCTGTGCACTGCCTCTGGCACAGCTTGTTGCTAAGCGCGAAGTCTCGCGCCTTTAAAATATATCCTACAGCCGCGGCTAGGGATGCTCCCATAGAGATACAGGATTTGAACCTGCCTCAGCCATTAGAACATCCTTCGCCGCACTCTTCTTCTTTCGGTTTCGGACGAATACTGGAAACAATTTCCAAATTTGATAGCTCTTTGCAGGTACCGAAGCGCACGTGACTTGTTTCCGTCTCTCACACTGTCGTTTTGCCGCGGCGGCGCTGCATGTACGCTGTCAATTTTTATGAAAGGGCAACACGCGAGCGCGTGGCCTGGGCGCTCCGGCGGCTACTTGCAGCGCGTTCAAGCGGGAACGAGAGCAACCACAGCCTCTTTTCGCGTCATCTAGTTGCGAGCAAAACAAGTAGGCTAATCATTGGTGATATTGAACCGGCGGCAAGATTGCAACCCCCTCTCCCTTCAAGGCGATTACACAATGACTGGTTGTTTTGCTCGCAACTAGATGACGCGAAAAGAGGCTGTGGTTGCTCTCGCTCCCGCTTGAACGCGCTGCAAGTAGCCGCCGGAGCGCCGAGGCCACGCGCTTGCGTGTTCCCTTTCATGAAAATTGACAGTGTACTACAAGCGATGTTGAACCGCCACCGATATATGGGCGATTTGGGGTCGGCACACATAGGCTACGCCAGTGCTGCAATGCGCAAAACTTCATTGAAATGATCTCAAAAAGGAACCAAGGTCCGCAGATCAAGTTCATTCAACTGAAATATGTACTGTTCAGAAGTTTATCTCACAGAAATTTTTTTGCATAGAATGCATAGGACAGCCACCAGTAATTTTCTAAATGTTTGTTATTCTGAAATATTCCTTAAACCGACGATCCTACAAGTGAAAGCTGACGATATATATATATATATATATATATATATATATATATATATATATATATATATATAGGAAAGAGGTATACGCTTCAAAACACTGTTCATTTGTCGACGTTCCGATCGGAGACCGATCTTTATCAAGATGAAGATTGGTCTCCGATTGAAACATCCAAAAATGAAAAATGAACAGTTTTTTAGAAGCGTACACCTTCTTCCTATTTCTTTTACGGCAACCGAAGACAGACTCGACTCTTAATGATATATATATATATATATATATATATATATATATATATATATATATATATATATATATATATATATATATATATATATATATATATATATATATATATATATATATATATATATATATATATATATATATATATATATATATATATATTGTAATGAGGACAAAGCGGCGCTCGGGCACGGGCGCATACCCGGCTAGGGAAAGAGAAGAACGAAGTCAGAATAAGAACAGCCGGCCCGCAGCAAGGGCGTTGTCTCTTGTCTTCCTTTACAATGGCGCAGTCTGACTAGCGAACCGTAAGTGCGTCCTCGAGGCTCATCGACGCTGCGGATCTTCCATCCAAGGAACGCCCAGAATCATGCAGCCCGTGTCCCTCCGACTACAGGAAGCACCTGTGCAGCCACTCAAGGACGGCGTCCAGGCCTCCTCGGTGGCCCAAGGGCAGGCATATCGTGGCGCCGCCAAGACAGCACATGGCCTCCTGTTGCCCGGGAACGCTGTTCAAGCTTCCCGTGGTGACAACCTCTCACTCAGGGCTTCATCGGCACCTGAGCTGCCGAGGGGGGTTGTTCAAGCTCCCACTGACAAGGATCCCGCCGCAGTGAGCACAGTGACCACCTCCTACTCCTCGGCGACTCGACAATGCTCTGACGGCGCTTCCATTCCTTGTGTCGACCACGCTCCCCCTGATTCATGACATCGCCGCGCTGATTGCTTCGACGAATACATATTACGCGGCCGCCGTCAATGGCTCTTCAGGCGGCTCACCCGATGAAGCGGCGAGGATCATCCGCGAAGCCGCGCACTTTTCCCAAGAACTTCGCAACTTCGCGCCTTCTAACTGCGGGATCTCAACCGCCGCTGCGGCATCCTTGCTTGCCGAGGAGCTAGACCGTCTCGCCGCGAGAATCTCCGGATCCTCGCAGACCACATCACCATCAGCGGCTGCGGGGGAAATACCGGAGTTCCGAGGTTTTCAGGATGACGTCTTCGGGTGGGTCGAGACCATCAACTCGCTCGGCACCCGTCATGGCTGGCCAAAGCATCGGAAATGGCTCTTGGCCATCGACCACCTTCGCGATGCCGCCAAGGCATGGCATGCCTACGAAGGCGTCCGGCAGCGATCGTGGTCGGAATGGTGTGCAAAGCTGACGAGCCTCTTTCGCCCACTTTTCGATTCCTGCGACCCCCCATCCTGCCAACAGCGTCTCTACAACGCATGACATTTGCGAACCGCACCACTTCGAAGCTGCAGCTCGGGCGTCCACCAACCCGCCCTCCGTCAGAGAACTAGCCCGTCAGAGGGACACCGCCTTCATGGCCCATCGATGCCCTCGAGCCCCAAGACGGAGAGCTTCCCTGGCTGCCCGACAGAAGATGTTGGATGCAGGTGCTGCACTCCGCTGCTCGTCCCAGTCTCTGAGCCGGCATCCGACGCCACATCACAGAGAGAAGCCGAGACCAATCCTCAGCCAGAGCAGTTAGAGGAGCGGACCCCAGATTCGCCTTCGCGGAGACACGCGCAAGAGCCAGTTCCTGTCTTGCTCGGCACGCCTCCAGTGAAGGCACCTAAGAAACCTCTGGCTTCAATCGCCGTGCTCCTCAGTGACCATCCGGAGGCACATCAGCCTACTCCACGGCAGTCATTGGCCGAGTGTGCGAGTGTTTCGCTCAAGGAATCCATGGCTGCCGAGGACACATTTTCGGAAAATATGCCTTGTGTTGTCGCGATCTGCTGGCTCCGGCATGGCCGAGGCTAGCGATGCGCCGCCAGCGGATGGAGCCAGCACCAGCCCTTCCGGCCACCTAGCGTGCGATTCAGCTGACAACGATGGTCAGTACGTTCTGACGTCCAGCGTACCATCTAAATGCCGCACGCATCGCGACGAGGTGGTCTGCGTCGACGGGGAAACCGACGCTGATCGGTCAGATGGGGAACAGCTCGTGCGAAGCGGTGATATAACACCTTCGTACAAACTTGGCGCCTTCAGCGTGGAATGCAGCCATGGTGGCGTCAACTCATATGGCCGCGATACGGAACCCCCAGAAAGCCAGGTCTCTCAGCCTGACCGCAAGCAAGCTTCATTGGGCAACCACGCACCTGCTGAGCACGCTGACATGGAACAAGCATGGCTTAGACCTAAGCCCGGAGCAACGACCGCACAATCTCGTGGTAGGCTTGCGACGACCGGCACGACATAGTCAATGTCGTCCACCAGAGCCATCATCGCAAAGCAAGACGCACAGCAAGACGCACCGTGGCCGTGACCGGCCTCAGCGAGGCAGCCAATGCCGCCCGCCAGAGTTCTATACATATGGCGGTTCAGGGCCCAGAACCTCTGAAAGTGTCCACCTTTGAAGAGACGACCACCGGCAATGTAGGGCCAATTTCGGCAGGACTGCATACACGCAGCGTGGCCGAGTGTAATGAGGACAAAGCGGCGCTCGGGCACGGGCGCATACCCGGCTAGGGAAAGAGAAGAACGAAGTCAGAATAAGAACAGCCGGCCCGCAGCAAGGGCGTTGTCTCTTGTCTTCCTTTACAATATATATATATATATATCATCAGTTTCTCCCAAATTACAGTTGAATCTCATTATAACGAAACAGTGAAATGGTGAATTATCGGTTAAAGCGAACTAAATACGAAGTTTGGTCGGCCACGCTTCATTTCAGTTATATTTATTCTTTTATGACGAAACCGAAAACACCAGAGGCGTCGCGATGGCGGCTGTAACGAAGAAATATTTGGTTCGCGCGATGCTCGAAACTCGTAAGGGCACATAGAAAGCGAAATAAATTTTGAAAGATAATTCGCAACCAAGTGTTTTTTACTAGTTCGGAAAAGCTGAGAAAACAATTATCATCCAACGCAAAGAAAAAAAGGAGGAAAGGAAATGTATTTGACTGATTGGGCCTCCGAGTGAACAGAACGGGAAAACTTAGGAAGCTCATGTGACGACGAAGGGTGACGCCAAGCAGTTTTTGTATCTAGGATTTCTGCGCGAGCCAGATTGCCATATTTTTAAAGCAGATATTTATCACAACTGTTTCAATGAATATCGAATATAACGAACTAATTTATGGTCTCGATGCCTGTTCGTTATAACGAGGTATCGGCTGTATAAATTGACAAAATGACTTCCAGAATGATGAAATGAGGCGACACACACACACACAAAAAAAATGTTCTTCCCATTGAAACACTTCTCGGACGTAGACTTCAGCAAACAGTGACATAATGGAGCATTCTGCATGTTTGCTGATTATGGGCACGGGTCAGCAATCTAGTCCATTCAGTTCCTGGTACGCACGAGAACGTTGTCTTTAATGAGGGCGTCTGATTTCCGTAAAACTACCCATAAATATATTGCAACAAGCCAGCTCAGCAGGTTGGTAACCCTGAGGAACAAGTTAAAACTATTCAACAACGTTTCCTATATCGTTCTCCTTCGTAAGTGGTTCCTCGTTCGGCTGACGAAGAACCACATTGCTGAGTTGCTGGCATAATTGCCTTAATTCAATCAATCAATCAATCAGTGTTTATTTTTCACCAAAAGTACGTACAATGGGGAAAAATGGGAAGACGGCAAAAAAGCTGCAGTTCCTGCAGCTTGACTACGCACCATCTACCCTGTTGACAGCAATGACAGGGTGATAAAATGAACGAAGTACAGGCGGAAAGGAGGAAAGGAAATGTATTTGACTGATTGGGCCTCCGAGTGAACAGAATAATAATAAAGAATAATACTCCCGAATCAACTCCGCGTGTCTCAACCTTGTGGTCACTCTGGTTGCACTCGAATCAGTGAATTGTTTGCAGGCTTCCCAAAGGAATATTGATAATGTCTGGGGTTTTATATGCCGAACCCACGATATGATTATGAGTCACGCCGTAGTTTTACTTTGAAAATTTTGACCACCTGGTGAACTTTAACGTGCACCTAAATCAAAGTACACGGTCCACTAGCATTTTGCCGCCATAGTGAATGCGGCCACCGCGGCCGGGATCGAATTCGCGTCTTTCGTGTCAGCAGCGGCGGCCCGTCCCCCTATAATGTAGGGGGGTCATACAATGCACAACAAGAGGGTGCCTGTCATTAATGTTAACGTTGCAGTTAACGCTGTGTTGTAAAATATTGCTGCGTATACTGCGATAACAATGAGACGTGAGGCACCACTATACGCAAGCTCTACCTGTACAATGAGTTTCTCAGGCAGTCTGAACTGTGAGCAATCGCGGTTCAGCGGAGTTTTGACATGCGTTACGTGCTTAACGGCGCTATACAAGAAAACAACGATCACCAGCACAAGTTTCACGACGTCGGTAGTGAATCTTCGATAAAGACGCTCATCTTGAAACACCGTACAAAAGTTGGACTCGGTTCTTGTAAGTTAAAAGGGCCGAGTTTAGTGCTCCAGCGCTACATTGGAACGCGTTTGATGCATCAGGAGATATCCTCATTGGGCGCGCGCTATGTGACCAGCCAATGTTTTCATCGCCATCTTCGTCTCATTTACTATGAATTTATTTCGTTATTTGCATTAAGAAACGTTAAGTAGTGCATCAAGAAAGGTTAAGTTACATTATGAAACGTTAAGTGGGAACGTTAAGCAGTTTTCCGGTATTTTCCGATTCAAGTCAGCGTCTCTGTTCTCTGCCAGCATAAAAAACCTCGCTCTTTTATCTTGGCGTCGCGCTTTCATTATTTTCTGTTTCATTTCCCGAGTTAGCTCGATCCATGCTTTAAAGCCGCCGATAATTACCGCGCAACGATTCCGTCTGTTCTGAAATCTCGCTTCGTTTGTCCTCTGCGTGCGCCAATGAATACGGCAATACATGACAATGAGGTCTTTCTTCGTGCGATGTCCCTATAGTTTCTTTTTTGCTCGCGCGCCTTATTGTACGTAGAAAGAACAAACGAAATGAGAACGTGTCTTATCTCAAAGAAGGTCCCATCTACTAAATGCCCGCAAGACTTTGGCTGAGTTATTTTGTTTCAATCAGCGTTGCGAGGGGGGCTAAAAGCAGCGACCCTCGTGTAAGGGCGCCGCACGCGCAACGCAAACTGCTAACGTTTGACTATAGGTACGCCCTAACTGCTGCAATAAGGGAATATTTAACGTCAGCCGCAATGTCGTTTGTGTTTTGACGTTGTATCCCAGCTCCGTACGCAGACGATGAGTTGGCGGTGCATATCTTGGCGAGGTCGACTGTGGGCGGCCCCCAGGTCTCGTTTAAAGGGGGCAAGAGTCAAACCCGAGCGGTCAAGCCCGACTTTAGAGAGCAACGGGAGAACGAGCAAGAGTCGGCGCCGGGGCACGTAGGGCTATAATGCCGCCCCCTCCCGAGTGTCACTGGCTTGATCGAGTGGCTCAGGCACGACGAAACGGTGATTAGACGGGTGGAAGGAAGAGAAAGCAAGAGGCAGTAAATTTAATAGCCCGTTAGTCAGAGAGCCTGGCGCTCGAGCGGCTATTAAGGCACGAGCCACTTCCGCGCTACTTCCGAACAGTTTGGAACAAGAAGCGCGGTGAGTGCGCATTAAGATTCTCTCCGCCGACGGCTCGCGCAATGCACCCTTTTACGCCTCGAAGCACATTCAGTCGAAACACGTCGGGAAAGATTAATCGCTCTTCCGTGCTCCTCTGATGCGTATATAGTGTTTTTCTTTTGCCTTTTTTTAAGAGGGGGGGGGGGGGGCAGTGAAGAGACAACTGAAGAAGACGAAGAAGAGAAACAGTCACTGGCGAAGTTCAGGGCCGGTTCAAGCTTTGTTCTTCGCATGGGAGCCCCTCTACCTCTCACCGTACTATGCGCTCCAGAGGAAGGGCCACGAATGAAATTTGCGCGAACACTTCGCCGCCTCATTGGCTGCCCCATGACTTTATTGAGGGGGCCCGTCGATCTCGCTGAAATGGATTGGACGTCGCGTCCCCATTAGCATATCAGCGAATGCCTTCGGCTATATGCGGAGAAATTGCCATTCGTCGTATTTTCAAGGATGAAGGAAAAATCTACACGCTAAAGATGAGCTGGGAACATGGCCTGTTCCAGCTTTAAATTTAAGGGCTATGCTTTTGACTACAGGCTACTATGGCGCCGTGAAGTATATTATATCGCGCTCGTATCGTCACAGACGCACCGTAAACTTCAGCGTGTCACTCGCATATGCTTAGGTGACCCCCCGAACGACCCATGCTATGGTTATTTTTAACGTTGTTTATCTTTCAAAAGTGCTTCCACTAGGTCTAGTTGGTAAGGCATACTGAAGTGCAATGATGCGCTGCATAGATGCACAGATACGAATGACACAAGAACACAAAACGGACACAAGAACACAAAACGTATGTTGTTTATCTGTCGTATTATACACTAGCTGGCTTCAAATACTACCATCAGGCAGCCAGTACGACCACTGTGAACCGATACACTGGAAATGCCTTTCGCTATATGTGAAAGTCTAGTAGGCGCGTTCCAACAAAAAAAAAAATGCCGTGGTTGTACGCGGTTAAACGAAGCTTGTCGAGCGATAGCAGCAACCACCAGGCCGCGGCGGTGTCCCACGCGGCAAGCAGCAGCAAGCAGCGCCATTTCTCTCCGTACTGCCGACGCGGGAGTCACGTGACTGTATTTGAGGTGTCGAGGCGCATGACTGTTGTTATGACGGCGCACGTGCGAGGATGAAATTGACCTTGGCTGAACTTCAAGGTCAAACGCATGCAAAATGTTGTTTTCTGGGGTTGTACCGCGAGGAGTAGAGCCATCGCTTTAAAAGATCGCGCACAAAGATCAGTATAACCCCCTTCCAGCATCAGTGTTCCCAGGATCTATAAGTGATTTGCTTGGTCGCTCTTCGCCAGCCAGACTGTTACTGCTGCCAGGCAAAGCATATTCATGCAAGCGCTGTGCACGCGCCATACCTATGGATTGTGACGGCCGAGATAGAGGCAAGGCGTAAATCTTCGTAGATCTCTGGTCACCTGAATATATTACATGCAGCTTAAGCACATCAAGACTACAGCGAAAAAACTAGACTCGATCTGAAGATGCAGTCTCGTTGTGGAGCCCTTTGAACACGACCTTTCAGAACGAACTTTAAGTGTCCAAAAAGGCGTGCGTTAAAAGCGGGCATAAACCACTGTACAGCTACATTCTGTGTGCCCTCTCCGAGGGCTACGTGATCTGGCTTTCTGAACCGTAGAAGGCGGGCCAATAGAAGCTGATAAGTGAACATTTTCCTCTGCCAGGGGTATCTTACTCATTTCGCACTACGTCCACCTCGGTGGATCAGTGGCTAGGGTGCTCGGCTGCTGACACGAAGGTCGCGGGTTCGATCCAGGCCGCGGCGGTCGCATTTCGATGGAGGTGAAATGGTAGAGGCCCGTGTACTGTGCGATGTCAGTGCACGTTAAGGAACACCAGATGGTCGAAATTTCCGCAGCCCTCCTCTACGGCGTCCCTCATAATCATATCGTGGTTTTGGGACGTAAAACCCCCACATATTATTATTATTTCGCCCTACGAGCCAGCATATCAAGTGTCGTGGTTATAATGTAAATATGACATGTAACGTAAATGTAGAGTAACGTTAAATGTAACGTAAATGTAACAAATGTCTCGTGGTTTACTGGCTAGCAAGATCTCAAGCCAGCCACTTTTGTTTGGGAAAGGCCTCTCGAACAAAAGTTTCACTGCTTTCCGCGACGGTGGAGAAGTGGTTATGGTGCTCGGCTGCTAACCCGAAGGTCGCGGGTTCGATCTCGGCCGCGGCGGTCACATTTAGATGGAGTGAAAATACTAGAGGCCCGTGTACTGTGCGATGTCAGTGCTCGTTAAAGAACACCATGGAGATAATCGAAATTTCCGGAGCCTTCCATTTTGCTGTCTCTCATAATCATATCGTGGTTTTGGAATGGAGAACTCCACATATGATTGTTTGATTGTTATTAAAAGTTTCACAGCTACAGTTTCAATGGATCTACTCTGATATCGGGATCACTGGAAGTAACGAAGCACATAATGCTTTTTCACACGCAACGCTCTCACGTTTCCCAGAGACCATGCTCCAAAAATTAATGAATAGGCGAAATAATACATTCTTGTTCAATTGCGGCAACTTTGGATGCCGCCAGTGACATCCCGCGCAACCAAATCGTTTCGTCGAGGAAAAACCTCACTGCTAAATCGGATAAAGGGAGAATCTACCTATACGCCTGCATACCTATTCAAGACGCGGCGTTCGCATTCCAGCGGCGTGCGCTGTTTCGTCGTCACAACTGCAAAGCGGGGCACACTGGCTTTCCCTACATGATGAAGCATAGAAAGCAGGCGACGTAAAAGGTCACTACAATGTGACTATACATACATGTGCACGTTGACCTTGCTCGATCTCTTTACTGCGGTCCGCTACCCTCACTTTCAACTTTGGCGCCCCAGCAACACTCAAATGTTCGCACGTCGTTTGAATGCAAAGAATACTGGTACTTTTGCGAGCCGTGCTACTCGTTCCGAGGTCGTGTATTTTGTTCGCTCTTTCTTTGCCGCACGTCAGCAAGCGGCATCAAGGGAGGGCACCCGGGCGCTTGAGCGATAGAATTTACAACACATCACGGACGCTCGCCCACATTTCAGGGCTGTGTTTCTATGATGAGCGGGTACGTCGGAAGAAAATAAAGGCTCACCAAACAGTGTTATCTACAGCGACGGCCATATTGTATTCTTCTCGGTGAGCTCGGTCTAATGCACGACGTGACTTGGCGTCGGGCGCGAGTCGCGGCTGCTGTAGCTTGCAACAGGGGACTCGGGCTTTTACAGGGAGCTAGAACGGTATCTGAAAGGGAAGCGCCCTTTGAAGACGCTCCTACTTCCGAGTCGCCGGTATTCCAAATGGGCCAGCCAGTGCCCGCGGGGGCTCAGGTCTCTCGGCCAGATGGCAGGGATACTTTTAACTTGTTTAGCGTTTACGTGCCGCCTTTTTTATACGTTTTTATTCTCAAAGAGAGGAAGATGAGTAGGCGTTGTAGATTGTGGTTGCTGACTGGAGAGAGAGTGAGGGAGTAGGAGGGGCAATAGTTCGGCCTATGCCAGGAGATGGGCACCATGCTCACAGAGGCCTAATCAAGCTCGGAAGCCATCGACTCTGGGGCTATTGCGAGTAGCTTGCCCCAAGGCTAGTTTTCCTCCGCCCTTCGCGCACTACCCAACCTTCCCCCGCCAGTACCCATTCTGTCCGAGGCCTAATTTTTATTCTTATTTTTCGCTTACGCTCGTCCACCATCGCAACTCCCCACATCCTCTTTTCTTCGCAAACCTTTCAGCCGTCCTCTAACGCGAGGCGAGAAACTTGCCGCTTATTTACTTATTTATAATTTTTTTTTTGCCTTCTTCGCCACATACTCAGTCGCAGTTCGCTCCCGCCTCACTTGCGCAGCGAGGAAAGAGCGTCCTGCCGCATCACGTCCCAACTGTCGGAATTGAGTCCGCTTAGGCAGCGAAAATGAAGAGGGGCGGGGGGGGGGGGGGGGGGAAGAAAGAAGAAAAACAGAGTGCAGGTGACGACTACCGTTATAGACGGCGCGGGGTGAAAAAAAGGAAGAAAGTGCTTCCCGCGGCTGTAACACGACTTGGCACCGAGCCCTACTCTATTGCATGTTAGAAGCGTTCGCAGCGGCAGAATGAACTTGAGAAGACTCATGGTTGCGGCAAGCAGCTCGAGGCTCTCTACATGGTACCGTCGGGAAATAACTCGTTCCAGGCCACTCATCTCTCGCTTATGCGCTCTCTCGTCAACGGGCGAAAAAAAAAAAAAAGGAAAAAAAAAATAGAAGATGCGTGGACTGGTGTTACGAAATGGTCTTGTAATAAAGTTTAGAAATACTTTGGCCAGATAGTAAGCACGCAACCGTTTTGTTTATTTCTCTTTCCGCCAGACGTCACTCTTTATTGACGAAAAAGTCAGAAATACGCGTGCAAAAAAAATAAAAAAATGAAAATGGCGTTTAGAATATTGGTGAAGAAAAAAAGAAACAAGGGATGGATTGATCGCACCGGCCTTGTTACAGACTTAGATAACAGCCAATCAGAGAAAAATAGATGCTTGTATGAATGAAAAAAAAAAATATATCAGTAAAAAATCTGGGGAGACTCTTGAGCTTTGCTTCAAGAGTAGAACTCGATAGCGTAAGCAGTTCCCGTTCGCATCGCCTTCTCAATCGCCAGCTCAACTGGGCTGAACAACTCAACTGTGCTGCAAGGAAATGAACGTCTGTGCGCGTAACATATGCCCTTTCAATGTATCCTAGAATGCCTCCTGCATGTACAGTTGCGAGTGCCCCCCTACGCCATAATTATTCCTTTCGCCGATTGACAAAGTACCATACTACGCTTCCGTAAAGCAACACGCGCACCGGCGCACTGCACACTTTGTTGATGTGGTTGCTGCTGATGATGATCAGTTATGCCTGAGCGCTTTATCATGGGTATGCCTTTAAACCACCCACCCAGTCGTTGCGCAATTCATATGTTCTGAAGCCTGCTGAAATGCTGCGCTTCTGCCGCGCAATATTACACGCGTTAAGAAGACTCCTCACATTACAGCACATTCGTATATAAGCTTTTTTTTTTTCGAAACAGTTTCAAGCACTGGCGTGGCCACGTGGTAGAACACCAGTTCGCCACGCAGAAAGAGTGGCTGCGATTCCCACTTGGACCGAAAATTTTTATTTTTAACACGAAAATGTTTTTAACACTAAGGTGGGGTCCTCCAAGACTTCAGTGAAGCATTTCCATCACGGAAATGAC
>JALIZH010033001.1:982500-1045000 GCA_030522465.1 Rhipicephalus appendiculatus
CAGGTGGTCAAAATTATTCCGGAGGTCTCACAACTGCGTGCTCCATAATTATATGTCGTGGCTTTGGCAAGTAAAACCTCATAGGTTTTTTTTTTTTTTCAACGTCTATGGAAAGCTAACAAATACTGGCTGGAGAGAGGTTGTAAAAACACACCCACTTGATAAGCGCGGGTGTGTTCTAGCTTTTTAAACAAGTACGGATACTCCTAAATATAATCTTTGAATAGCTTTGCTTCATTGAAGCGGCAGCGCCTTCCTTTGCCGAGCCTCAACGTTCTCATCAAGACTGATTCGTTCACCGTGGTTTTTCCTGCTGGAATGAGCAGAACGATGAGCTAAGGAACTTCGAGTTGTGTGAGCCTGTTGACACGAGTCCAATAAATAATTCCGGGATGAATAGGAAATAAACATATGAGTATATAGAGTGGACACACACACAGTTTTCGACGATCCGTATAGCATGCTGAATACTTTGTTGCACTTCGCTGTTATGTGCGCTCTAACAAACAGATGAAAACCGACGGGCCGGTTTCTCTGCCCGATGCAGATTACGCATGCACTCCCGCTATTTGTATTCTTAACAGCCGAAGCTGTTCAGCAAATCGTTCCTTGTGATTCGATCCAGAAAACTATCATAATCATAAACAGGTATGGGCCACATAAATTGAGTAAATCCCACTACTCCCCACCACTGGTCCACTAAAAATGAAGCAGGCAACAGTTAGCCCCACAACAAATGGCTGCGAAGCGACGGCGGCGAGCCCAAGACCACGAGTACGTACAACGAGAGAATACTAGGTAATGGGAAAGGCGAGAAAACTCCGAAGCGATGGAAGGCCTAAGCCAACGACCACGTGCCCGTAGATCTGATAGTTGCGAACGTTCGCTTTCAGGGTGAGTTTCTCTCTCTGGAGTGTGGACAACCGTGTCGTGCCTCTGACTGTCTGTGGTTTAACTCGAACCTCTCTGCGCTCAGAATCCAACGCAGAAGCAACCTAGCATCACCTAGCTAAAGCCTAGCAACGACCTAAGAGCAACCCAGAAACAACCTGCACCACCTAGCTAAGGCCTAGAAACAACCTATAAGCAACCAGATTAGCCTTCTGAAGTGCCCAGTTTTGCTTTTTGTTAGAGCCTTGCGTGGCTTAGCTCAAGCTTCGCAATTTTAACAAAAAAATTTTGTTTCGAGAAATAAATAAATTTAATGCTGTAGAACGCGAACAACGCAGAATTATTGACACTGAATCACGTTGTTAGTTTAACCATGCGCGCGCTTTGTTTTCAACAGCGTCGGACCATGATAGGGAAAACGCGGCGACCGGAAACAGCTTCCAGTCGGAAATCCAGAGCCGATGAATTGGTAGCACGTTTCTTTTTTTTTTTCTCTTTTCTTTGTAATTAAGAGTATGCTGGGGCCTTGGGCATTTCGCAAAACCACAGTTATTTGTCCCAAGGTCAAGTTCTTTCTTAAAAACATGACAAACATGAAGTTTCGCATCAGTCTTGCGAGAAGTAAGGACACGCAACGCGGTAGAAGACGGAGACTGCGTCGATTCGGGCCGTGCGTCGGTGTGCAGTGTGGGCGGCCTCGCGAAACACCTGCCCCTCCACGAGACGCCCTGATACGGGGCAACTTCCACCTTTGTGCGGTCCTGCTCAGGAAAGCGAAATTGGAAGGGGGGGGGGGGGGGAGGATTATTACTAATTCAAAGAGTTCACGGCGACGGAAGTGGTCAACCCCGCGCCGTCGGACATTTTACTCCTGCTGCAAAAAGCAAGCGCGACCAGCTAGACATCATGACCATCCGTGCCCCCACGGCCTTTGCTGCGGGAGATCCAGGCAGATCGGACTTCGTTCTGCGCGTATAGTACTAGATTATTAATCCTTTTGCGCAGCGCTCGCTTGCGCACGAGTCTGGCTGTTTTTATACTTTGTTTTTCTTCCGAGAGTGCCTCGACTATATATCCAACGTACACAGTGGGATGGCTGTATCTCAAAGGGGGAAAAAAAAACAATCGGGAAAGTTTTTGTTGAACATAAACAGGCCGCCGAATGTGCATCATTTCCCTTCTGCCCACACAAACAATTCATACTGTAAAAGAACTAGTTGTTGTGCTAGTTGGTAGATCATTTCCAAAAAATAATAGGAGTGCAAGCACATGGCACATTCCCACACGCAGACACCCCCCCCCCCCCCCACACGTTACGTGTTTGGTGCTTGTATGGGGAGGGGGGGAGGGTGTAAATGTACCATGCGTTTGCGCTTTGCTTGCTTGGAAACATTTCATAACTTAGTGAGATATTCCTGCATGTTCAGCCAAGGGCACATATTTTCTTCGATGTTCGTTATTATCTTGCTCAGTTTCAACTTTGAACACGAGAGAAATGCGCGTCAAGTTTCTTGTTTGCTGGTTGCTACACGATACTCGCATATCACGAAAAAGTGCGAATAACCAAACACTCGAGAAGAAAGATTTCTCAAAATGAGAACTCTTTCGCAAATATCTCTCATAGAAAAAAAAAAGACAAAGCGTCGACATGTCCGTGTGCTTTACTCAGCTTGTCGGAAACCTTGACGCCGAAATGATAATTTGTATGCCCTTTTAACTTGATTTGTCATTTTATTATTGTGGCATGAAGAAAAAGCGACAATGTGGCACACGGTTTTAATATGGCAGATCGTCAAGCAATTGCTCTTTCCGGCATCCCCCCCCCCCTCTCGCAGACGCGGACGCTTGGTACATGCGCACATAACCCCACAGCACATACGCACGCACACGCACGCGTTCACATGCGTACGTACACACAAGCACACGCATGAAAAAATTTTCGAAATGGTCCTTCTCAGCATGTTGCACTGCATTCTTTCAAATGATGTGTGTTAATAAAAAAAAAGATAAAAAATTTCATGCACGCAATTTCTGTGGTGTTATTCGTTGAACTATGTACGAAATAAGGTACACTACTGAGGAATTGAAGCGCTAAAATTTAGGGCTAAGTAATGCAACTTTTGTTTGCAGCGTCTACAGTTCGCGTCATATCGGCGTAATTTTGACTCGAACACTGACATCAAAGTCCACATTGCCTTTAGCGGCCAGATTTCCAGCGACATGACGCATTTGCGACAAGTTATTGCTTATAGCAGTCCTTTACTTAAAAAAAAAAACAAAAACAAAAAAAAGATGTTGCGTTTGAATTTGTGAGTTCTGTACGTGTGCCACTGTAAATAGCAGGCTTTCAGAATGTACAGGTGCTCCAAAAGTGAAACGGAGCAAGCGAGCTGTGGCCAAGCTACGCAAAAGTGAATGTCAGCACGCGCCATCAGAGAAGTGGTTCTTTATTTTTATACGGAAATGTTCCAGAAGACAGTGCCCTCATTTACGTATA
Source organism: Rhipicephalus appendiculatus (assembly GCA_030522465.1). NCBI lineage: Eukaryota > Metazoa > Arthropoda > Arachnida > Ixodida > Ixodidae > Rhipicephalus > Rhipicephalus appendiculatus. The sequence goes on from JALIZH010033001.1 coordinate 985,889, forward strand.
AAAATAAATAACCACTTCTCTGATGGAGCGCGCTGGCATTCACTTTTGCGTAGCTTGGCCACAGCCCGCATGCTCTGTTTTACTTTTGGAGCACCTGTACGTACCTAGAAGGTTGTGAACAAATTTCTTTGAAGCATATGCGAAATCTAACACGAATATAATGCAACTCGTATTTTATCATTATTACAAAGCCATCTGCGCACGCCAGTATGCTCGCAACACGAGCAAGTTTCTGTCACTGTGATGCACGCCATGAATCGTCGATTAGTAAGAACACAAATGGTACATCGGAGGCCGAATATGCAGGCTTTTATGAACGCTTAGAATTCATTGGCGAGCGTGCACGACGATGGATTAGCGAGAAAAGACTTTCAGCCTGGGCGATGTGGCAGGCTGCATCGCGTAACTTGTCGCGTTTTTTATGTTTACTACATTGCAGAAGGGATTTTATTTGTCGTGCATTCGCTCCACTATTATGCTTGACCATTCAAAGTCGGCCGTGTAAAATATTTGAAAAGCAATTCGGAATGTTTTGCTACTTACGCACGGCGACTTTATTCAATTCGGAGACAGAATCTAATCGGGTCATATTCGACTTTGTATTGAAAGTTCAGATATCTTCACGCAGTTTTAACGACGCGGGCACTCGAGCCGGTCTTATAAGACGGCTCGTACGCGAAAAAAGGGCTCTTGCATTGCTACGTATCACCCAAGGTAATATTAGCAACGACAATCGCTGAATCGAGGCGGATCTTACGAACTCTATATACAGACGTGGCTGCAGGCTCCCTATTGCACCGCAATAGCTGTGCTCTTAAGTGAATCACGCGCCCATAAGCTAATGGACTGACTAACGAAAGCTTTTTTATTGGAATCTAAACTGGTATTGGGTAACTTAAGTTCTCGTACTTAGTAGCATAAAAGATTCAGATCATTCACCTCAACTACACATGTGTTCGATTTTCGCACGGCCTATGTATCACACCTTCATTATGTCGCATAATAAGAGAGCATTGATCCGAAGATTCACTAAGCGCATGAGACGCGTGAAGCTCAGCGCCAAACAAGAGCACACTCTGCGCTGTACACCAGGGTAAAAGTAGTCGTTAGCGTTGCTTTGTTAACGACAACGCAAACACTTGTATGTCTTCCTCTTTCGTCTTTTCTAGTGACGGAAACCGCTTTAGCGGGATGTGTACCACAGCCGTCTGGTTTCCCCATAGCTTTTCGCGTGCTTTGTTTTTCTTTACCTTTTTCGTTAGAAGGCCACCGCGCTAACCCGTAAGGAACAAAATGCGAAAGAGTAGTTCAGCATCGCATTGCTTGGCTTTTGGGAAAGACAAACAATTAAGACAGCTTCAGCAACAATGTGCGCCCCTCAGAGAGAGCCGCATATTGAACAGAAAGCAATCGATAGAAACGCCAGCGAGAGAACGTATTTGATTGTATTTTTTGTACTTGTGTTTACTAAATTTATTTTATCTCAAAGACGCAGCCGGCTGATGTCGTTATTTTTTTCTTTTCGATCCCTTACTGAATTGTCGTTGGTTATTCGTACTGTTGGCCCGAAAAAAAAAAGAAACAACAAAATACGGCTCTGGGTCTCCTCCACCCGTCACTCCCATCTCTCAAGACGTTCGAACAACACAAGTGCATTCCACTGGTTCTGTTTATCGCTTCACTTTAGCATTCGCTCTTTCAGCCCCTTAATCACGTTAGACACCTAACTTAGTTTAGCCTCGAACAGATGTCACTTCTCTTTCGCAAGCTGGGCAGAGCCGCGTCTGTAAAGCGGATAAAAAACAAAAAAACACGGGAAAGCGCAGTGCAGCTCGCAAGTCGTCTTTGGGGTGGTGGGGGAGGCGTAGAAATTGACTGACGCGCACTGAAGCGAAAATAAAGGGCCTTCGAGCGTCACTCATGAGCGGCACTTGCAAACATTTAAAGCATTCGTGTCTGAAGATTGAGTCTCGGTTTCTATACGACAGCTGTAGCCTTGAACGAAAAAAAAAAACTGAAACGAAAAACACGATGGTGAAAAGTGGGGCACGGCGGAGCGCGGCGTAGATGTTCGTTTGCCGCCGCGGTGCAGGAAAGGAAAAAAAGAAAAAGAAAGAAGAAGCGGCGGTGCTTCGCGGTGAAATCAAATTGCGTTTGTTTGTCCGCACGTTTAAAAATCTAAGTACAGCGACGGGTATCCCTCGAGAGAACAGCGAAACGAAGATAACGTTCCTTAGGATCGTGTCACTTCACGCGACAGCCTCCGAGTCGGCTCGTCAGGGTGCTGTAATGACGCTCGGCCTACGCCCACGACAAAGTTATGTCACTCGCCACCGTCGATAAAACATTAAGAAAAGCACGACAAATGAACCTCATAATACATCTCGGTGCAGGAGTACCAAAGAGTTTATATATCTTTCATTATGACTATTATAGATTATAGAAACGTACTGCTCACTGGTATGTCGTAGTTTAGCGTAGGGTAATGTAAGAAAAAGAAATTCCTCTACTGGGTCGTCAAGACGCGCGGAATACAGTATTGAACCGCTCAAAATGTAGTGCACGACGTCTCCTTCTGGAACACCGTGCTAAAAAAAGAAAAAAAAAAAAAAGAGGCGTAATTCGCAGGACATAGAGAAGTTACGTGATCCCACAAGCTATAATTAGATAACCTCAGGGTGCACGTTCTCACGACTTCTTACTGTCTGCGTCGATGCCAGACGGGTTAAGTTCATCTGTCAATACACCTCGGTCCTGCGCTTCAATGTAAACTGCCGCGTCGTTAAAACTGAGAAACCACCGTATTATTTTACAAATGTATGTATGTTGTCGGAATATTCGAGCCCAGTTTCCTTTTTCTATACCAGGGAACGCGACACTATGACAACTGAGGATTTCATGTAGCTTCTCAAAGATATATATATATATATATATATATATATATATATATATATATATATATATATATATATATATATATATATATATATATATATATAGGAATGACCAGGTAGAGATTGTTTGGAAATGCCCTGAAATGCAAATAATTACAATAATTACAGGAAATTCATGGAATACTGTAGTGAGAATGCCCCCCTATACCAAATGTTGCTCTCGCTTTATTGACGACTTAAAAAGAGTGACTTGGGATTTGACTTGGCTTGCATACGTAATGGACAAATGGTGAAACTAGGGTTGCATGGACTGATGTATGCGGACGACATAGTTCTACTAGTGGACCATGGAAGTGATTCATGGGATTAACCAACCACGTACGGCGATGAGGACGCATATCTTAGGTTGAATTTTGTCCCAGAGAAATTGCAAATTATTGTTTTTAATAAGGAAAGAAATATTGGTGTGATATCAATACAACAACAATCTATTCCCAAAGTCAAGCATTATAAATACGTAGATTTATCTATCGATGAAGGACAAATCTGTACAAGCATCCGTCAATATAATGCGGAAACGGGAGCAATACTAAACGTAGCAATAATGAAACAGCAATCACAATGGGGTTACAATAAATATGAGGTGGCGCGTGGAATTTAGAAACAAGTAGTGCTACTAGCGATAATGTTCGTCAATGCATTCCTCTGCTTGCAATCAAAGGTTTCGTCGGAATGTGAAGTTAGCCAAAGATCACTGCACTGATTGGCATTGGGGACCAAGGAGAAACCATAAATGAGGCAGTTCGGTGGATATGGGTTGTCTTTTTTGTTCGAAGTAGGAAAAGTGCAGAGTGAAATTTGTTTTGAAAAAAGCGTTTCAGAATGTGAATAAAAATAAAAAAAAAAAGAAAAGGTGACTATGCTGCACAAACACATGGAGCTAAAAAGCATGGACATGGAATAAAGGAATATATCAAGGAAGTTGGCAACCAATTGCAGGGTGATTGAAAGCGTAAATAGTAAAACGGAAAGTTAGAGAAACAGAGACGGCGTATGAGACGTCAAAAAAGGAAACGAATAAAGACCAGGCATATTTATAGAGAAAGCAAAAAAATATAAATCAGAAGGGAAGATCTGTATGATCATACCGCATCGTTTTGCTCTTCGAAGCCCGAGCTGGCTCTCAGTGGAGGGGAAAAAAAATACATCACCGCAACAAATATTCACAACAAAAGGAGGCATTGGTCTTCTGCAGGACCAGTTCTTGTTCAGCTAGAATTTAAAACAAGATACGCCAGCATGAACTTCAAACTAATCACGCGCTGGTGGCCTAGCGCGCTATCGATATTGTGTGACGCGACCGCGTACCGCATACGCGCTCTGAATATCGTTCTCCGAGTACCGAAAAATGCTTTGTCATTTGCTGTCGACATTGCATGCACAAAACTTTGCCCGAAATGCACGAAGCTTGCAAAGCACAGAGGGAAGAGCCGGTAAATTCATTAAACATAAATGTGTGACGCGCGCGAGATCGTACTGAAACTCACAGTTACCCCCCCCCCCCCCCCCGGTCCCAATGAAGATGTGAGCGAAATTCTTGCACGCTACCACAATTTTTCTTTTGCATTCCCGAACGTAGACGCCCACGTAAAATAACATCCTGATTCTAACGAGCTGGTGTGTTGCGCGGGAATATATTAGCAAAATTATTAAGGCTGTGTCGTAAATTGATGATCATTGAAAGGCATCATGGTATCGTGCACGACCGGGTACGCTATAATAGAGCGAATACCTACCGGTGTTCAACGGAGGCAGTGCGAAAATGCTTGAGGCCCGTTTACTTAGATTTACGCGCACGTTAAAGAACCCCGGGAGGTCGAAATTTACGGAGCCCTGCACTACGGCGCCTCTCATAATCATGTGGTGGTTTTGGGATGTTAAACCCCAACAAGAACAAAAAAAGTCACAGTTTCACCGCAAGGGTGAAGCAATGAATGCGATAGCAAAAAATTGTAATGTTATACGAAGTGAGGCTGGCAGCTAACTCTTTTTGGATCCGATCTCACGCAACTCTAGAAAACGCTTGTTTAAGAGAATTCTCTTCGCGTTGAGAGCGCAGCACGTAGAAGGGTACGCTGGCCCGGCCGCCGAGAAGGGGAGATGTGAAGGGGAGATAAAGCGCGCGCCCGCGCCCGCGCTCGTGAAATCGAACGTCGCCCCCCCCCCCCCCCCCCCCGCCCGCTGTCGGCCGACGAGAAGGGGAGATAACGCGCGCGTCCCCGCTCGTAAAATCGAAGGTCGCTCGAGGGACCCCCCCCCCCCCCCCCCTCGCGTCTTTTCACGCTCACGAATGACGGGCGGGCCCGGTTATATATATACATATACATATACGGCAAATGACGCCGACGCCGACGCCGACGGCGAAAACCAGCCGCGAGTGTCCATATAATTGCTATCGCAATAAAAATTGACGAGGCAGTAGCACAGGGTCGCTTCGTTCTAAAGAAACGCAAACAGAGCGGGATCTGCACGGAGCCGCGGAGCATAAAGATGAAGTTTGCGCTCACACAAACGACCGAAGATGCTGCTTGCGCGTGCGTGAGTTGCCCTGCTGCCGCGTTCGCTCGTGCGTGCCGCTTGAGTATCCGCGCATGAGGAGAAAATACCCAGCCCCCGTAATTGTATCCAGAATCACCAAGCTCGTGCTGTGAAACGAAGGCAACAGCGTCGCGTTATGAGATTCAAGAAGCCTGTCAGCGCAGAGGGAAGCAAAGGGAGACGTGTCTCATGAAATGAAGCTTTAATAACACAGCGCTCAAGTAGAGCGTGTCGTTTTCTGGTATTTAACCGGTGTAGTATTACCAAAAATGCGGCATGCTAGGTCATCGTTGACCTCGCTGATGCTTGTCAGAATCGCTGCGATATGGCGCTTATAGTAAAGGATGTTTTCGGCTAACTGCATTTTTGAACAACGTGGAGTACTTTTTACAGCGAAGCTAGTTAAGCGAGCCGTAATTTGTGCGGCCTACAGGTTTGTGCCACGCGGCCTACGCGAAAACTATCATAAACGGGTATGTACCACAGAAATTGAGCAAATCCCAGTACTCACCACTGGTTCACTAAAAATGAAGAAGGCAACAGTTAGCTCAACGAATGGCTGCGAAGCGACGGCGGCGAGCCGAAGACCGCGAGCACGTACAACGAGACAATACAAGGGAACGGGAAAGGTAACGGCGGCTGCGAGAAGACCCCGAAGCGATGGAAGGCCTGCGCCAACGACGACGTGCCCGTATATCTATAAGAGGCGTGAACGCTTGGTTTCAACGCGAGGTTCTGTTTCTGCAGTTGGACGTCCGTGTCGTGTCTGTGACTGTCTGTGGTTAAACTCGAATCTTTCTGCGCCGAATTTTTCTTTATTTATTTTTATTTTTTTGCGGTGAGCTTATGTATCTAAGGAACAATAAATAACTAACTTTAGATATGGCAATAAACGCGACGTCAGCAATAGAGAAGCGGTAGAGGCTATTGACAAATATCCAAATAACATGTCAACGCGAGAGCGTTAAAGAGCTTGTTTCGCAGAAATACCGGCGTCGTCGCTGGCGTCGTTGACTGTGAGCGAAAAATTGAGATAGATGCAAACAAATGATGACAAATGTTCGCTTCGAGTGGGAATCCAACACAAGGACTACCGCGTGGCAAGCAGGTGTTCCACCATAGAGTCACGCCCGTGCTCGAAACTTGCTTCGAAAAAAAAAAAAAAACACTGTGTGAATGTTATGTAGTGCGAGGAGTGTCGTTAACACAGCCAATATTGCGTGGAAGAAGCGTAGAATCACACCATGCCTCAAAACATCTGAATTGCGCAACGAGTGGTCGATTTCAAGGCCCACCTATTACGAAGCACACAGGCATAAATAATTATCATTATCAACGACGGTATAAACAACGTGTGCAGCTGCGCAGTTGCGTGCGTTGCCTTACGGACGCCTGGTGGACACCTCGCCAACTCGCAAAAGGAAGAATTATGTTGTAGTGGGCGCTGCACAGCTGTACTTGCAGTAGGCATTCTAGAATAGTTTGAGAGGGCCAATTTAAAGGCGCACAGGCGTTCCTTTCCTTGCCGCACGGTTGAGGTGTCTACCGAGAAGCGAGGCGAGGCTAGCGATTGAGAAGGCGATGCGAAGGGTCCGATTACGCTATCGCGTTCTACTCTTGAAAGCAAAGCTCAAGCGTCCTCCAAGTTTTAAATGCGAAGCATTTCTTAGCGAACTTCGGCGACTTTGAGCGTATCTATCTATCTATCTATCTATCTATCTATCTATCTATCTATCTATCTATCTATCTATCTATCTATCTATCTATCTATCTATCTATCTATCTATCTATCTATCTATCTATCTATCTATCTATCTATCTATCTATCCGCCTACGACTTTGTGCTCTCTCGGCCGTATCGTTAATGGGATTTATACCAAATTTGGTATGGCATAACATGACTCTTTGACAAACGTAAATGGGTGGTCATATCATGAAAGTCATGACTGACTCGTCATGAAAAGTATGATTTACATGCCACGCTCATGGTGCGCTCGCGGCCGTTTCGTTAGCTTGATATACACCAAATTTGGGATTGAGTGACGTGACTGTATGGCGAACATAAATGAGAGGTGGCAATATGCAAATAATGACTTGTCATGTGCGACATGACTTGCATGCCACGCTCATGGCGCACTCGCGGCCGTTTCGTTAGCTTGATATACACCAAATTTGCTATTGAGTGACGTGACTGTATGACGAACATAAATGACAAGTGGTAATATGGAAATCATGACATGTCATGAGCGACATGACTTGCATTCCACGCTCATGGCGCACTCGCGGCCGTTTCGTTAGCTTGATATACACCAAACTTGGTATTGAGTGACGTGACTGTATGACGAACATAAATGACAAGTGGTAATATGGAAATCATGACATGTCATGAGCGACATGACTTGCATTCCACGCTCATGGCGTGCTCGCGGCCGTTTCGTTAGCTTGATATACACCAAATTTGGTATTGAGTGACATGACTGTATAACGAACATAAGTGGCAGGTGGTAACATGAAAATCTTGGCATGCGTGTCATCTACAACCCCATTTACATGCCACGCTCATGGTGCGCTTGCGTCCAGTTCGCTAGCTTGATATACAGCAAAATTGGTATTGCGCGACGTGACTGTATGAAGAACATAAATGACAGGTCCTAACATGTCAAACATGACATGCAAATTATGTAAAGCAGGATTGGCTCCTTCCTGCCTGCTTCGCATTACATTGATTACCACAGTGCGTGGGGTCTGCCGGCTTTTTTCGTGATGACACCTGCCATGGTTTCATTTTTTTTATGACTGCAACGAAAGAGAGCTATATATATATATATATATATATATATATATATATATATATATATGAAGAAGAAGGTGTCCTTGGATCCAGTAGAAACAATATGATGAAGTAGAGGACAGGCAGAACGAAAACTTTTTATTTTTCGAAAGTTTCAGCCGGGGACCGGCCTTCATCAGGGAAAGCTTTCCCTGATGAAGGCCGGTCCCCGGCTGAAACGTTGGAAAAATAAAAAAGTTTTCGTTCTGCCCGTCCTCTACTTCATCATATATATATATATATATATATATATATATATATATATATATATATATATATATATATATATATATATATATATATATATATATATATATATGAATATATGAATACTATGATAATAATATGATTCTGACGAAGGCCGGTCCCACGGCCGAAACGTAAAAGAAACCACTCTGTTTTTCGACTTGTGTCTGCTTCTTTTTATTCATATTTGCCGTCGTTCTAGAAGTTGTTCCCTGCGTGTATATATATATATATATATATATATATATATATATATATATATATATATATATATATATATATATATATATATATATAAACGTACCACGTGACTATAGGCGCCTACGCGCCACGAAATCAGTCGCCTCAAATTTATGCTACTGGAAAATTATAAATGCGGCGCGCACACTACAGGCACGAACAGGCCTCGCGCAAAGCGGGATTGAATACAATTCCCGTGGCTGCAACTTTTGCTGAAGCCATCTTATCCGTTGAAGCCGCAAAAAAGTAAATGGAGTGACGGAATGTGTTGCGGCAATTATTCAATGTCTTCAAGGAGAGTAGACACCGAACGCTTCAGATTTCAAGAACTCCAGGCAAAAGGTAGAAAAACGTTTGCGTGACGACATAATTGATTTTGACGTCACATCAACGTGACGAAGTGTACCAAAGCTATGAAGTCAGGTAAGCTAACGCTCTATCCGTAACATTTCACACGTGCGTCTACGCTTCGCGGCACCAGCTCCACCGAAACGCGCGGCTGCGTCTTTCGGCAGCGAGACCATGTCGTCGTCGCAATCGGCACCGGGATAATCTGACCATGAGCGGAGATGGGAAACCGTTTCGTTTTCCATTCATTGGCGTTAAACGCTTAACTATGTATATTTATACTCCCCGTGGTGCGGTCATCGTATTCGCCGAACCGTGGCCCTCACGATTAGCTCCGGTAGCGCGCGCTTCCGGAGCTAATAGCGGAGGCCACGGCCGTACCATCTCAAGCATCACACCTTTTGGTGCTCTGTATTGACCTTTTTCGCTTATTGTTATTGTGATAAGTCTGAAACAGGAGCCACGCTTCGTTTCTAGACATTATAATTCAAATAAGTTAACTTTAAGTCATCTCTTCTCTGTCAAAATTCGTATATAATAATAATAATATCTGGGGTTTTACGTGCCAAAACCACGATATGATTATGAGAGACGCCGGAGGACTCCGGAAATTTTGACCATCTGGTGTTCTTTAACGTGCACTGACATCGCACAGTACACGGGCCTCTACCATTTCGCCTCCATCGAAATGCGACCGCCGCGGCCGGGATTGAACCCGCGACCTTCGGGTCAGCAGCCGAGCGCCGCAGCCACTGTTCCACCGAGGCGGACCTGCCAAAATTCGTCAAAGCATTTCTTGCAAGCACACAAAGTTCATGCTGTAATCAGTTTCGAGCCACGTTGCTGTCCAATTTCGATGTCTGCATTCATTTCAGACATTGGGCTGTTGACTGGCAGTGTGAAGGTGGATTATATTTAGCAACAGGCGGCGATGTGCCAGATACGACCGATGTGACCATCGCCTATTATAATCGCTTGTGCCCTGTTCATGTCTTTCGTGTGCGTGCAGCAGTGATCAGTCGTTCGTATCATCCTCGTGGGCACTGCTCTCGCTTCATGCTAATTCCAGGATGCGTCGTACCTTTAAAAATATCGCGCACATTAGTTGAAGCCTGGAAAAATTATCAGCACAGTTATCCTAACATAACGGCACTGACAGGATTTGCAGCTTTGCTATTATATGTTAGAGCAATACTTTAATGGTTTGCTCGCAAAATGTTTTAAAATAATTACCTAATATTGCAGCGAAAAATGTTCTCAGTTGCTCAAGAGGGCAGCAGACAATGCTAATAAGGGGAACAACGCACAAAGACGAAGAGCAAAGAAAAGAGATAGACTACAGCGCCTTCTGATGACTGAATTCTTCAGCAAGAAAGGAACACAAATATGTGCTCCGAAACAACTGTATACCACCGCGATGATCACGAGACAACTTCGAGATAGTTGCGATTGAATTCACCAAAATCTTAGTCGTTCGTCTTTTCACGTTGTTCTCGTATGTAGTATGTATCGACTAACCCCAGCCGTCACTGTCGAAAGTTGGCTGAATTCTGGCGACGCGTATGCTGATGAGGAGTGAGCGGGAGTAGCAAAACAAGAAAGGCAAGGAGGCTGACCAGGTTCATGCTTAGTTTGGTAGCCTGCACTGAAGGAGGGAGATAAAGCGGCGAAGAGAAGTCAATACAGACGTGACTGATCGCGCTGAAACTTCACGCCGATAGGGCAGACGGTCGCAGAGACATTTCGACTTCAAGTACGGTAGCAACGCCTTGATTGCTCACTGCGTCACTTATGCACACGGTACCTGCCGTGATAGCGTAGCAGGTAACGTGTCGTGTTGTTAAGCTCGAGGGGGGCGCTATCGATTCCCGGCCATGGCGGCCGCATTTCGATGCGGGCGAAATTCAAAAACACCCGTGTACATTGATTTAGGTGCAAGTTAAAGAGCGCGAGGTGGCTAGTAATAATTTCTGGCGTTTTACGTTCCAAGAGCACGATATGGTTGTGAGAGACGCCGTAGTGCAGGGGTCTCAAACACGCGGCCCCGGGCCGCATGCGGCCCGCGAGGCTCTCGGTTGCACACAGCCCGAATTTGACGCCCGCAGCCCGAATTTGACTCTCTTCGCCCTACATTTGTTTATTTTTTTTAATAAGTATGTTCGTGAACTACGCAGTCCTGAATGGTTTAAGGCATTTCCTCTGCGAGGCATCCCGTGTGTTCACCTTGTTTTAAAACATAACCGTGAAACAAAGCTATATTTCAATATCTGCGTCCAGATTTCTGTCAGTTTGGAAATCGGTATCAACATGTTGTTGGAATCCTGGTGTTGGAAATTGTGTGGCACCAAATCTCCTTCAGAAATAACCTGCATATGAGATGTGGGAAAGTTTTCTTTCAAATGGCAGCGTTTTCTGGAAAATTGTACAAACTGCACCCCCCCCCCCCCCCCCCCCGCCCGGCTTCTACCTCCTTCGATGCCCCGGCCCTTGCGGGACTCAATTGCGTGACTGCGGCCCGCTGGCTGAGGGGAGTTTGAGACCCCTGCCGTAGTGGGAGGCTCCGGAAATTTAGACCACCTGGGGTTCTTTAACACGCACCTAAATATATTGTCACGTGGTCGTGACGTCGACGAAGGCAACAGTCGGCGTTAAAAGAAAGGAACTCTTTATTAGGCCGAACTTGTGGCCAAGAAACTGAAAGTCAGGCTACAGCAATGCACACTGGCACTGAAAGCGGCGAACAGAGCGTCGGCCGTCGATAATCTGAACATCGTTGGAGCGCGCCGGCTTTTATGCATTACGCGTCGAACATTCTAGCCTTATCACTGGTCATCGCGCACGCTCTGGAATAATCTCGAGTGGTCGCGTCTTGCGCGCAATCTCAACAAAACGATCTACAATAATAGCGAAGGTTGTAGAACAATAAGGCGCGGTTTGAGTTGAGCTTTGCTGACGGTCTTTGTGCGCGAAAACCAAATACAAAAGTGAAAATAAGAATAGCACGTGGCAATATGTACAAGGATCTCTAGCATTTCGCCTCCATCGAAATGTGACTGCTGGGCACCGGATCGAGCCCGCAACCTTCGGGTCGGCAGCCGAGCACCGTAACCACTGCGCCATCGAAGCGGTTAGGGGTTAAAATTAGTCCGGAGTGCCCAGCTATGGCGTGCCTTATAATCGTATCTGGATTTTGGCGCGCAAGACAAGCGGCACTTTCATAACGCGCTACCACGGCTGGACGATTGACCACTGTCCGTGCGGCTGCTGCAAGAACACTGTCCCCATCGCTCGCCCCACCACAGGGTAGTGAAAGCACTTCTGCGCTTCTTGAGGACGGCGGGCTTGCGTGAACGCCTTTGAATATAATGGTGCATAGCCGCCCGCGTCAGCAAATTCGCTGCTAATTTCCTTCTTTCTTTCCCATCTCTCTTTTTTCAATCTTTTTGTTCCCCATTTCCTAATTTTCCAGCGTGGGCAAGTCAACCAGACGCTTTTTCTAGCTAAGGTTCCTGCCTTTCGCCTTTCTGTTTCCTTCCTTCGTGGCACGTAAAACACCAGGAAATTAAGCTGTTCACACAGTCACACTCAAAGAAACTTCGCTTGCGAAAGCTGTCTTATTTCCCGCGCGTTTACATGTGAAATACTTCGCGTAGTCGAAAGGCCCTGTGTATTGTACAGAGGCGATTGTGTTAAACCCAACCTCACATTAAGAAGGCCTTATCATATCGTACAGAAAGTGAAGACAAAGGGAAAACACGTGTGCTGCATTATATTTTGTCCCTTTAGCGCGTCAGTACGTGTATCGGTTACGCTGCTTCATACTTCCCGTACAACGGCACCCGCCTGTTAGGTTCCTACGACGGCCTCTTCCGTACTTGGCCCCGTGTTCGCCGCGCGCCGAAAGGAGCGGCGGTGGGAGGCGACCGCAGCGCGCGGGAGGTCCGTGCCTGCATTCGCATTTCTCGCAACGTCGCTTTGCCGCCAAGGCCTTCCGCACCCCTGCGCGCCTCTTCCGAAGAAAGCGCGCTCTCCGCTTCCTCGACGGCGCGTGAGACGCTGGATGTGCTTACGGTGTCCCCTGCGAGGTTTCGTTGATGAAGGAATGTGCCTCCCGAGAGTATGGCCGCAGGCCTCGAGGCACTCTTGTATCAGCCGCCACTTCGTTTCCTGGCTTTTTTTTCTGCTGCTAGCTCGCTAGCGTGCCATCGAATCGTGGCGTGCGAAGGCACTCTGCTCCACAAAAGCCGAGCTGCGAATCGAACTTGTTCGCAAATGGTTCTTTCAGAGCCCGTGGCGCCACAGTTAATTGTTTATTATGGTTATTTTCCTGTCTATACATCAGGCATCGCGTGCTTCATGCGACTGATGTGTACTGAAGATGAATTTCAGGTTGTCTGTAAGGTTGGTGCTACGCTTTACGATTAGGACGTTAGTAAGTGACTCGATGCCCCCAATAATCGCGTTCTGTCGCGGCGGATTTTCCGTTGCGATAAACGCGCAGGATGTGTAGGCAACACAACGGTGGTATTCAGCCCCCCGGAAAGCGTGCTGTTGAAAGCTACGGTGGCGTGCGATAATCCATTCACAAGGGTTCTCTTCCAGACCTTGTGCGCGGACAGATTGGGCCCCACACACGAACTCTAATTAAGTAAACGGCGTTGGAAACATTGCAAGGAAGCCGAAAGAATTGAGAAGTGACGACTCTTACAACTTCCCTAACGATAACAAGAACTGGGGATGGTAGACGCGTCTTGAGGCGGAGCGAACAGGTGCAGTATTTCGCACAGGCGCAATGGTCCAACGCTCCTGAGTCGCTAAACGACGGAGCAGCTGACGCAGGAGTTGCGTTTATGCTCAGTTTGTGTGGCTTGGTAAGTATTGCCTTCGAGTGTGCGGCCTAGTAACGTGTGTTTTCATATGTGAACCTCCATTATCGGCGCCGAGAAGCACACCATACACCAGCGTTTCAGGCGTGATAAAGAGAAGTCCTTGGCTAGAACATCCTGGGTAAAGGGCCAAGGTAAATTCGACGCTTCGAGTTAATACGTTCTTTGCAGGAGACGAATCGGTCCCGAACCACAATCTGGATGGATGGAGCAAACTCACACAACACCCTTCTTTTCCCGGCAGTGACTCGAATACTCAGTCAAATTCCCAGCGTATAACTGGCGGAGCTGTGTCGTGTCGTCAGCGCTAGGTGCCTGTGAGATTTATTTATTTATTTATTTATTTATTTATTTATTTATTTATTTATTTATTTATTTATTTAATCATTTATTTATTTACAAAATATCCGCTTATTTACTTAAATGCTACATGTCCGACCCATATATTGAATTTAGACAACCGATACTTCGGCGAGGCTCTTAAAACTCAGCATGTGCTACACAGTTTTTTTCTTTACAATAGGGACTTGGTGTGCTTCTGGCAATACTCCGGCTCCTGGATAAAGGGCTAGCTATAACTAGGAAGCTGGACCCAGAGATCGGGTTTCCTGCAAGTTGGTTTCCTAGCAAGTCATGCAGGACCTGGTTTAGAGCTCAAAGCACGACGCGGAGGCCTCCTTCGCGTGATTCATCTGACCGCGCGCAAGACAGCCTACGGCCAACGGCACACTTTGCTCTGACACTGTCTCCACGGGGCTGGCACGCTTACTACATATTCAAGGGATAGTACAAACGTAACCTGAGCTTTATTTTGCCAAGAGCCCGAGCAAGCAGACACGCGAAACCACAAACCGCGGGCATGCAGGCCTCGAGGTTAGCTTGGGTAAGTTTTCTTCTTTCGTGATGTAGATTCGTTGTGGTTAGCATATTCAAGTACGTCTTATTGTACAAAGGGCATAATTCTGTAGAAAAACTGAGGAGCTCTTGCCCTATCAGGAAAAGCAAAGCTTGACGTGGGTGGCCCTGACCTACTGCATTTCTTTCTTTCTTTCTTTCTTTCTTTCTTTCTTTCTTTCTTTCTTTCTTTCTTTCTTTCTTTCTTTCTTTCTTTCTTTCTTTCTTTCTTTCTTTCTTTCTTTCTTTCTTTCTTTCTTTCTTTCTTTCTTTCTTCTTTCTTTCTTTCTTTCTTTCTTTCTTTCTTTCTTTCTTTCTTTCGCATTACGCAATGGTTTCTCCTAACTTTTTCTTTCCCCCATGCCACGAATTGGATCGTCACGGAGGTGATTAGAAGCGCAACTCTTCAGTTGCTACAGTCAACAACGGCGGTCGTGCATTCATATCCCAGCAATAATGAAGTGTGGCAACATGAAATGACAAGTCGCCTCGATTAAAGATAAGATTGGGATATCAGCAACGGCTGATCGGCGACAAGCCCACGGTCGAGAGATAATCGATTATTGGAAAATGGCGCGTACAGAAACGCATGGGACCAGCGTACCTTCGAGGGCCCCATTTCTGCACGCCCACCGGCACGGTGTTTTTCGAGTACGACTCCACCGAATCCCCGAGGCCCGTGTACTTAGATTTAGGTGCACATTAAAGAACCCCACGTGGTCAAAATTTCCACTGCCCTCCACGGCGTCTCTCATAATCTTATCGTCGCTTTGGGACGTTACACCCCATCGATTATTATTATTACCCCACCAAATTCTGTTAGCGATAACAAGGTTCGTTTGAACGTGGCAGAAACCAGAAAATCTTTAGGAGTAATAAGACGGTAGTGTTGCTACGGTAGAAGTGCGAGTGCCGTGAGTATTAAGCTATATAGACGAAAGCGAGAGATGGAAAGTAGACGAGACAAAAAGGAATCTTTACTTTAAAAAAAACTTTCCATTGTTGTCGAGTTGCAACTGTGTAATATCTGAGATCTTTGGCCCTACTACTTCATATGAAGTTGTTGCTGTTCTTCAGTTGACGTCGTTGTCCTCAAGCTGCACTGGACTGGACTGCAAAAACTTTAGGTCCTGCAGGACGCGCTTCACAAAACACTCATTTCGAGACAATGCATATTATTTGGAGACTCGCGAAAAGATATTTGTCTGTCGCGGAAACCATCATTTCTTACACTAACTTAATCATGCTTAAAAGCAGACTGGGCTGCCAGAGACGTCGTACAGTGTTCAGCAGCGCGACGGCAGTAAGCCACTGAGAACCACATGCGGGTGTTTTGACGATTCGACCGTCTCCTGAGAAAGAACACAAGGGGAAGAAATCGAAGACTATTCACTCTGTTGTCCTTCGCATACATTAGTTACTGCGCTCGTCTCGTTCGCACACCTTGATCGGCGGCGGCGAGCGCCGATAGTGTGGTCGTTTCCAAAACAACGCCAGGCCCAATCTGGTGCAAACGTGTCGGCCAGAAAGGCGGAAGCCAGCCGACCAACGGTCCGGTGAGGCCCGAGAGTGTATCAGCCTGCGGGGGGCCCTGATCATTCAGTGTTCTTAAGACGAGCCGAGCAGGGTCTTGAAGGCTAGCTCGGCCTCCTTGCTCACCTCGCCAGTAGCTGGGAGCAGCGGGAGGCGGCTTCGTTTCCATGATCGATTATCTCTTCCTGCCGGAGTGTGTGCGTGTGAGCGCGCGCGCAAGCGCTTGTACTGCCGTTATTTCCGGACTACAGGGCGCGGGTGCCACCGATAACGTAGGGCCGTCATCGGAGGCGGGTCCCGTCCCGGCGGAGTTGGGGAGGGGACGCGCGCGGACTGCTCTGTCATGGCTTCGTTATCGTGGCTCTCGGCTCTGCCGGAAGAAAGCCGTTCACTTGCGCCGGCGTTTGGCGGTGGCTGGCAGTCCACGCTCGAAGGACGGGGGCTCAGGCCGCGGCGAACCGGCACCGTTCCGCGCCATCTACGGCGGCCTTGGGCGAAACTCCTTGCCCCCCTGCTCGTGATATACACAGTTCGTCAGCGGCAGTGGTCGGATAGGTGGATGCGGCAAGAATAAAGGGACTTCCTCCGGAGGGATCGGCCACACATTTGTTTAGGCGCCTTGTCATCGGTTTCTCTCGTTGTTTAAAAATCGCTGGCACTGAAAGGCCTGAATATCTGTGTTCGATTGCACGTTGCAATTGCATGCTAGCGGTCGCTCTACCAGGCACGTCGAGAAGGTTCCTTGGAGATTATATGCAGGCGCTAACATATGAGATACGGATGCAGTGATAAATGACGGCTAAAAACTGTAAGAGCAAATTTGCTTTAAACGAAACCAATAAAAATGCGGCAAAATATTTATTATCTGCACGCTCCAAATTCCCATGCCTTTCCACCCACCTCTCCTCCCACCAGAACTTTTGTTTCTCAGTGGTCTGATTATGAAGGTAGATGTATACATAAGCAGTTGGTGATTGTCGGGATGTCAGCCGCAAATTTGTTTTAAATCAAGTTTGCGTGACAACCAACCCGTCATGACGGTTCGTTCCCCCGTGGTGCGCTAGAGTTTTCTCGAGGCTGCTCCTTATGCGCGAGTGATCATAGCCGGTAACTACTCGCCGCGGTAGCTTAATGGCCATGTCATTGCGCTTATGAGCTACATGGAAGTAGGATGTGGGACGTCCATGGTGGCCGCATTTTGATGGCTGCAAAGTGCAGAAACACCCGTGTACTCAGATTTGGGTGCATGCTAAAGGACTCCAGGTAAGGAGTATAATTCAGCAGTCTCCCATTGTGGCATGCCTTATACTGATGGCGTTGTTTTGACGCGGAAAATAACAGAATTGGAATGAAAATCTTGATCATTGTAACTTTCTCGCGGTGTTCAAATTGCGAATGCAAATAACTCTGTGCACGTGTCTCTACCTCGCTTCATGGACCTTTTCATCTGAGGATGCAGATCTTTGGAGTATCACGAAGGGAAACTGTGCTTCATTGATATCCCGTCTAACGGCCCCCATCGCTGCATGCCAGTATACGTGAAGCGTGTTGAGTGGTCTATGCTAAAAGCGTCCCGGGATGCCCTTCATCTTTTGCTGTTCAGGATGCGACATTGTTCATGATGTTTCATCGACGAATTGTCCCAGCCTCCTTTCTATACCTTTTTGTTTTGCTTTTTCTATTTTTGCGGCGTTGTCTCTGACTGCGTCTTCCTTTGTGACGCATGAGACACGGCAACAGTTCACCCGCAAATCCATGCTGTTCAAGGGGTAAAGCAACTCATTTTTCTGCCTCATTTGATCGAGTGCGAACAAATTGAGCTTAGTCGTACAGTACATTTGCGTGATGAGCTCTTCCGCAATTCTAATTTAAATTAAGCATCATGATGTCCCTGTGACCACAATTATCTTCGAGGGATTTGGGAACTTCGCCTACCGGTTTGCTACTGCGCCAATCTGCGCAATTGCTGTATCAGGAACGACTCATTAAACAGAGTAAGAGAGATTGATGTTGTCCTGATGTTGGCGCTTAAAACATGGCTCGCCGCATCAACCTCCGTTTAGAGCCCACACGTGGCGCACACTGCAGGCGCGACAGAATTATGAAAGAATTAATAAGCATTCTCTGTGTACAAGACATATACTCGTAAATCAGCCTATTCTTAGTTTGCAAAGGATACGTTCTAGTGACCTTGAAATTGCCGATTTAACTATATATATGGAGGGACGGGCAGGACATTTAATATATACTCTTATACTGTACTGTAGGCACTGTACTGTCACGCTGTATGATGATGGTAAATAACAAATCATTGCCAAGGTTGTCACTCATGGACCTAACAATTTATTTCTTTATTGGGTGAACTGATTCCATGAAAAAAAAATATGGCAGTCAACTGAATCAGTGCAACTGGTGTTGTAACAGCAGATAACGAACACTAATCTACGTTGGTAGGTGCTGACCACCTAGCGCTGGCAGTACGCAAATAAATACGGTAGTCGTAGTTACGTGACTTAACGAGATGCCCTATTAGGCTGCACTGCCTTCGGTATCGGTGCATTTTTTTTTCAGCCAGAAATGGGACGCCCGACCTCGTACTGAGTCACAGGATGTGAATCGAAGAGGACAAGGAACATATTTGTCTTGGGGAAAAAAAGAAAAAAAAAGTAAAAATATTAATACTCAAAGCAGAACGATTGCAGCGAGTTCAATTGTCGGTAACAGGAATCTTATTTAGGGATCAATCGCGCGGCTATACAAGGCTCATTTAAATATGCGAGCCTTATTCCCGGAGCTCAAAAATTGTTCCCGAATGTACCACCTAGCGACACTTTCAGGCAAAGGTGTGTGAATTTTAAACGCGAAGCATTTCATAGCGAACTGCAGGTACTTTCCGCGTTTCTATCTACGTATTAAATGCGAAGCATTTCTTTGCGTACTGCAGACACTTTGAGGGCTTTTATCTATCTATCTATCTATCTATCTATCTATCTATCTATCTATCTATCTATCTATCTATCTATCTATCTATCTATCTATCTATCTATCTATCTATCTATCTATCTATCTATCTATCTATCTATCTATCTATCTATCTATCTATCTATCTATCTATCTATCTATCTATCTATCTATCTACCCGCCTACGTCTGGGTGCTCTCGTGATCGCCTCCTTAACTTGAGGTCGACCAAAGTTAGTGTGGGAGGGTAAGAGGATTTGACGAATATGTCTGGCTGGTCGTGACTTGAATAACGTGAAAATCTCGTCGCGTACGTCGTCAAACTCATTTCTCCAGACACACCCGCCACGGTGGACTAGTGGTTATGGTACTCGACTGCTGACCCACAGGTCGCGGGATCGAATCCCGGCCGCGGCGGCCGCATTTTCGATGGAGGCGAAAATGCTTGAGGCCCGTGTACTTAGGTTTAGGTGCACGTTAAAGAACCCCAGGTGGTCGAAATTTCCGGAGCCCTCCACTACGGCGTCTCTCATAATCATATGGTGGTTTTGGGACGTTAAACCCCAGATTATTATTATTTCTCCAGACACGTGTGGCTCATACCCTATACCACGGGCCGCAGTATGCGGGTATGCGCCACAGGTGTTTGGACAATTTGCATCGCAGGCAACGGGAAAGGCCCCGAACGCTGTCTTGAACTCTTTCGGCTTGCTATTTCTTGGACTTAGTTCAACAAAGAACAAAGCTTAGCAAATATTAGCACCTCGACGGCTTCGCTACGTATATTTACTTAACCTCACCACGAGAGATAACTTAGTGTCATAGATAGGCTAATTAAATGGAAGTAATGTTGTTTCCTTATGTGTCAGTTGGACTCTGACGCGCCAATATTCTACTGAGCAGGACTCACTCTTACATAGACATGAATTAAATGCTCAGCCGCACTCACTCGTATAATAAATGGACACAGAAGGCAAACTACAACTCGGTGTGGACTTTTGAAATATCATTCCAGCAACGTCGTAGTGATTGTTTTGTGCCAAGGAAATGCTTGGTTTGAAAGAGAATGACGTTTTAGTGGTCCGCACACTGCTAACTCAACTCGAACCGCCCACCTCTGACGTAAGCCCTCCCCAAAGCCGCCTTTAGCGGGCGACACGCTAGCACCTTCCGTTATCTGGCAACACTGCGCCTCCACCGGAAACGCACGCAAGAATACGTTTGTTATGCTTGTTTTGCTGGTCGCTGCTGCCTGCATTGTAATGTGATGTTTTCCGCGGAAGCGCTCGATACTCGGACACTAGTGTTGAGTCGGGATGCTGCATACGATCCGGCCGTGAGTGCGGGAATGCGGCCGCCCCATGTGCGTGTATGTATTTGTCCTGGCGCCGTTCGGTGAGCCTCTGTTTACGCCATGCCGCCACAATGCGGCACGATCAACCCGTAAAATCTTCGTGCGCAGCCTTCACTTGTGTGATACACGTCGGACCAATGTTCATCACGTCCGAGGAGGCTTGCGGAAGGCTCCTGACGACTCATTTGGCTTCGAGGTGTGGAGAGGGAGGGTTCCCAAAAACGGTCACGAGATTGATATGTAGCCGTTCCAGTTAATCCGGTTGTGTGTTTTTAAAACCTTGAAACCCTTTCTTCCATTTGCCTTACGCGAGCATGCAGCATCCTGACAAGACCGAAGAAACAGCACTGCGGGGCAGCAATATTTTGAAGGGCTGGTTACACGACTTGTTTACGTTACGCTTGATTTCGTGATCCTGCGCAAGAAAGTGAAGTGAACACACAAGTTGATTTTGTTGTTGTTCACCCCACATACGTACAAGTGCGGCGCCTAAACACTTATACACTTCGAGTGTAGGAGTTGGAATGTCGTTGATTTTGTTGCAGCAGCATACATTACGTGGATGCGGCACTTTCACTAAATTGCAGTTACAGCGAGTTTCGCGAGCCAGCAACGCCCACGCAGCAATATGCGATAATGAAACTACCCTTGGGATGCTACTACGCAAGCGAAAACTACCACTGAGAAGCGAACGCGTGAGCGGAGCGCAGCCCGATGAAAAAGGGAACTTTTGAAGCACCCGCGCCGTTCACCATGGTAATGCCAGGTCATTTTTTCCATGAATGAAAGAGGAACGCGCAAGCAGCATTTTATTACCTCTTGTAATGCACGTAATGTGATTTTTATTATAATTAGTTTTGAGTACTTTATTAATTGTACTCGAGATTCTTGGCGTCATCGGGCTCATTCCAAAACATCCCACTGGTGGCGCAGATCGTGTACTGCATTTACCTCAATTTCTCGATTACTAAAGCACTGCTGCGTGTAATATTGACGTTTTAGACGTTCTCAAACATTTACCTTTTACTCTGACATAAATTATTTTTGCCATTAGTGTCCCTTTAAGCACACAAAGGTTTTACTCCTCCATACTAATAAATCGCATACTCGCATACTCCATACTAATGAATCGCTCCATACTCGCATTCGGTGAGTGAGTGAGTGAGTGAGTGAGTGAGTGAGTGAGTGAGTGAGTGAGTGAGTGAGTGAGTGAGTGAGTGAGTGAGCTTTCCGACATAGGCTTAGCACATACAAAAATTTTCCAACACACACACACGCACACGCACAAACACACACACACACGCGCGCGTGCACACAACACACACACATACGCACAAACACACACACACAAACAAGCGCGCACACACACGCGCACACACATACGCACAAACACGCACACACACACGCGGACACACACACACATACGCACAAACACACACACACACACACGCGCGCGCGCACACACACACACACATACGCACAAACACACACACACACACACGCGCGCGCACACACACACACATACGCAGAAACACACACACACACACGCGCGCGCGCACACGCGCGCGCGCGCACACACACGCGCACACACATACGCACAAACACACATACACACACGCACACACACACACACGTACGCACACACACACATACGCACAAACACACACACACACACACGCAGCGCGCGCGCGCGCGCGGACACACAAAGAAAGTAAAGTGGGACGAGCAATTATACACTCGCCGATTTGGTTCGGCAAAAAATTCGACAGAACCCACGCATTGTGGGAATCGATTTGATGGGAAGCAGTCAGCGAGGAGGACTGTAAATCGGATCTTTTGCTTTGAGCCAGGCGTTCCAAGGTGGATAGGCGTCACTGTGTAAATTTAGTGCTTGCACGCATATCGTGGGCTTACCAGGCACGCCGACTACGCTGGCGTGCGAAGGGTAGCTCATGGTGCGACGTAACGCCGGCACTCACATTAGGAAAAAACGTCAGTTTTATCGCAACGAAGTGCACGCTAAGGTGCGATGATGAGCATATGATAAGTGAACGCTTGACTATCATATCAGCGGAGCAACATTTGACTTTAGCTTTGCAGGGTCATTGTTACAAAAGCTGATAGCTCTAACTACAAGCACAATTGGTTTTGCCCTGGCATGAAGCTTGCATACGGTTTTTTCTGAAGCACACTGAAGATCAGGCGTCTCTCTGTGGTAGAATACTTGACTGCCATGCATAATTCATTCGTTCAATTCAGGCTTGACCCGTGGGATTCTTATTCTTTGCTTCCATCGGAACTTTTGGCTCATACAGAATGCCGCCGACGCCGCCACCGCATTATCAGCCACACGGGCTCCTTAAAGCTTCCACATTAAAATTTCCAAAGTATATTTTCACTTGTCCTGGGCTTAGCTAGACTGTGAATCACCTGTGGCACATACCTGTATAAAACGGGTCGTGTTTTGAGGGTATGTAAGACCCGTGACCGGTGGAAAGGGTTTCATCACGTACACGACGCGCAAGTCAAGTTATTGCTGTGATGTCCTGTGAATCGTGTTCGTCGTACACTCATCTCCTCCTATGCCACTTTTGGTATATACTAAACTAAGGGGACGACCACGAAAGCGCTCAGACGTAGGCGGCTAGATAGATAGATAGATAGATAGATAGATAGATAGATAGATAGATAGATAGATAGATAGATAGATAGATAGATAGATAGATAGATAGATAGATAGATAGATAGATAGATAGATAGATAGATAGATAGATAGATAGATAGATAGATAGATAGATAGATAGATAGATAGATAGATAGATAGATAGATAGCAACAGTCAAAGGGTATTTGATTGGCTAAGAAATGCTTCGCATTTAAAAGTAACGTGTCGCGCATGACGACTTTGTAAAGCTATAAAATAAGTGTGCGGCGCAAGCGCTTTTGGGTATAATACGTGCCTCATGACGTGTCCGTCTTTCATAGCCCCCCTCCGCCCATAAGCGGGCCCGCGCTTTTGAAAGAACGACTCGGACAAGGCACTTCCGGGGAGGACGAAGAGATTGGACGTGCGTGCTCCCCGTTCGAAGAGCAGAAGCCCCCCCCTCCTTTGTCACGAGTCCGCGTATCTTAGACGGGCTATACGAAGCTCCCACTTTGGTCGAACCCCTCATCCTTCCCAACGTCCGTGCCCACTTTCTACTCTCTCGACTCGCCCACTCACAGCGCAGTACTGTCCAAGTCGTTCGATATCGATGACCTGGCCTTGCTCTATCTCCGCTGGAATGCCCCCCTGTTCCCGAAATTGAATATTGACAGTGGGGCGCAAGAAGAAGAAGAAAAAAAGCAAAGGAGACGGGGAAACAAAGGAACTCCTCCATTCGTTCCCTAAGTGGGTTTAAACTGTCGGACGCCCTTCCTTTGTCGCCAAAAGCCGCGGCCTCTCCATGGATGCACGCAGTTCGGCGTACGTGGCAGATACATCGAACGTTCGGCCTGTGGCACAGCACGTTTTAACTTTTCGGAAGGCTGCTTTGGTTGTCATCTCTGTTTGTTTTGGTGTTACCACGCGGGTGTGCATTATTTAAACGGTCTAAGGAGGTTGTGCGTCCTTCTGCTGCGGATATATACTACAGCAAAAGTTGGAAGCAGCCGCCGAGGACGTTTTAAAGAAAATGCTTGAGTGGCAGCCTACTCAGCTTCTTACCAGCAGAAGGTGAAACCAATGCTCATCCTGCCTCCAAAAGATGGCCGTCACAACTACAGCATGCTCACAGCAGGCCCGTAGCCTTTGGGGAGGGGGGGGGCTAGCCCCCCCCCCCCCCCAAAAAAATTCGGATTGAAGGGGGCATTTTACCGAGAAAAAATAATAAAAATGGCTGTTTTTCAAGGATTTCAACAAGTGCCCCCCCCCCCCCCCCCCGAAAAAAATTTCTGGCTACGGGCCTGGCTCACAGATCATGTGATTTTATGTTATCACTGAATATTCTGTGCGTGTAAAAAGTTCAAAAAAATATTAATAAACTCGCTGTTACTGGCTGAAATACTTCCCATGGCCGAGTACTGATATTGTGATATCCCATTAAAATTCCGCATGGCGTTCACTTTTTACCCTAATTCTAGCGACACAATAGGACACGTAAAGCGAAATTCGGGCCAAATTATGAATCTTAAACGAACTTGCGCTTTATTTGTTACGCTATAAGCTTCGGTTTCATTTTTCTTTCGAGCGCATTTTTAACTATCGCCTGCCCAGCTTCACTACCGGGGCATCATCCACGGCCGAGTAGGAGGATTGTATGGCTTCCTCCTTGGCACAGCTACGGAGTCGGCCATATCAATCTGATGAATAGGTTTTCGCGTTGACAGGTATTGCACACGGGTTTGTCTCGCATTGCACATTTAGAATGTCTCCCGTGTTGCCAGTTTTTCACGCGATACGGGTGCTCCTGTAATGGAATCACACAGGCGTCGTCGGAGACAATGCAGGCAATGTCTCCTGCATTGCATACTTGTTTTCTTACCCTAAGGGGCAGCGACCGCTACATGGCGAACTATTTTAACGGCAGCTAATGCTCGGTTATATTTTACCGAGAATAAATGACCGCGATAACAGGTCAAACTTGAGCTTATGTTCAGTGACATTTATATTGGTATAACAAAAAGTAAAATAAACAACCATTATGCCTACATTAAGAAACAATGAAGAAAAAAAAACGGCACCGGCACACTTGCCAAAAAGAAGTAGTTTATGTTTGTTTGTTTTCTTTTTCATTCAAGCAGAGATACTGATTGCTAAAGTGGTAAGAAAGCTTACTGTTTAACCTTTCTGAGCCGCAATGATTCCTTTCATGTCAAAAGTACGGATATGAGAAATCTGGGCTCCGTGACAAGGTGCTCAGTGTGAACGACCACTGTATATTATCGGCTAACTTTTGTACCAATTTGTTTCGCAAAGATACATTAATGCATGGAATACTTGTACGCTAGATTCCTATTGGCAATTTTTTTGGTTACCGCGCAGCCAAAAGTTCGCTCTGCTTTGTCGTACTGGTGAAAGTTCTCTTTTGGTTTGAGAATCTCATCTTGAACATGAATAGTCAGGAAAGTGAAATACTTCTGCGCTGTAAAACTATGGGCGAACCCATCATATTAAAAAGTGCGCAAATTCAAATTACCGCAAAGTGGAGATAGCATAATTGCATCGCAGTCAATGCTATAGTGCGCGCACAACGTAGCGCGTCCAGAACAGAACGAACAGGAATAATAATAAATATTAGCGCAAGGGACGGGTAGGTACCGCCATTTCGTAGAGTAGTCCGGGGCATGATCCTGCGATTGCGTTGACCTCGAATCGCTCTCAGAGATTTGGAGAACATCGCTCAGCGTAAAAAAAAAAAGGATACAAAAAGAAATTATTAAGGGGCACAAACCGCTACAGAACAAATTGCTCGAGCGATCGTGAGAGAATTCAAGTTGTTGACCTTCCTCCAAAGCATATTCCGTTTTCGGGGCCCGGAAAAATTTTGCATATTGCTGCGCTCTCGCGGCCGCAGTTAAACATTTACAATTCAATCAGAGGCTTTCCCATAACGAGCGTAGCATTTTCTCCACGCGTAGAAAACGTGGGACTTTCTGTTTGCCCCCTCGCTCTCGCTGCGGAATTTTTTTTCGACTCGCAAAAAGCAAATTGTGCCGGCGGTTTTTCGTTCTGGTTCGCGTGCTACGCACTCCTGCTGCGTTCGTGTTTTCGTCATGGCAATCGCGCGCGCGAAAGTTATAGAAATGCAAAGGGAAAAAAAAAAAGCAAATCGAAATGCGACGAATCATAAAAAAAAAAAGTAGGTGGCTTTCCCGCAGCGCACATCGTAGGTTGACCCAACCCGCGGCAGTGATGTAAAGCCACGTCCTGAGGGGAGATTACTGATGGCATTCTTTCGGAGATTCGGCTCTTGAATGCCACATGCGGCCTTCCAGACAAATATCCCCCCCCGCTCATGTTGCACAGATCTCGCCGTTTGCCTCGGCATTTTTTTTTTATTTTTTTGTCGATACAGAAAAGCCAACTGAGGCGAATAGGAAATACGGGCACGACTAAGTCAAAAATACAAGCATGGCTTTTCTTCTCGGCGTATAATATATACCCATCGCTCGAACGGCGAATTCTTCCCAGTCTCATTCCGCTTTATGCGCCTAAACTGACGCACAAATCTTCCCGATTCAATTGTTCAAGATTTGACTCCATATACTGTTTTATTTTTTATTTTTTCTTTATTTGCCACACCAAATGGTAGAATGTGCTCCATCCGTGCCTCGGTATTTGAACATGAGTACTTCAAGACGTATTTTGGTTCTGAGGTAAATATAACTGCGTTTACAAAGTGGCCTGTCTGGTGTTCGCGAAACCTAACTTCAGTCGAGTTTGTTCCATATTTTTTTTTCTGCGTTTTTTTTTGTGCTTGTAAGCGTTCTCAGTCCGTATAGGAGTATATATGCTTCGTAAAGTGGACATAAAACGAATACACTATTCATGTTTTCGTCTCGCCATCACATCGCCTCCAATACTGGCACACAGAACACACGCCTCACAAATATGCGCCGTAGCTGCACTATTTCGCAAACGGGATCGCGAATAAATACTGTCGGCTATTATACTCAGCGTCCATTGCGTTTAAGAGAAGCTTTTCTCAGGAATCTCTCCTTTCTTATTATCTCGAAGACGATTGCGGTGTGGCGTCCGTAGCAGAAGCTGTCAACAAGCGGGAGAGTTAGTGACAAGGAAAAAAAAAACAATTACAAACTGGTAACTCAAATTCTCGCGATACGCCATACCGGCCCGTATCAGCAAGATATCATTGTCAACATCTGCGTCGCTATAGAAGCCTATTGTAATCATATTGGGACAGTCGCGTGGTTTCCACATACCAAGAAACTTATAACTCAACTGGAAGGCGTACAACAAGAAGCGACCCGCTTTGTACTTAACAAATATAAGCGCACTGGTCCACCATTAGAACTGCTAATAAAAGCCGGATTGCTAACCATAGAAAACAGAGCAAAAGTAGCGGCACTAAAGCTCCTGTTTCAATGTCTGAATAGAGGCATTCACATTGATTGATACCAGAAAGTTCATCTCACTTAACGCCACTACGCCAACACGATGCAAACACTCCCGGACACTGGCTGAGTGCTGAACCAACATTAACTGCCTCAAATACTCTTATTTTCCCTGTTGGAAAGAATTAGATAAATCGATAAACACTTTTGTAACATTATTACAAGTCGATACTAAGTCCATAAGCACTTTTGTAACATTGTTACTAAAAATGCTGATTGCCGCGCAGTTGTCATAGTCCTTCTGTTTATTCTCTGTTTTTTTTTCTCTCTTAGAAGTTATACTTTACTGTACAATATTCATTATTGTTGTTGTTGTTGTTGATGCTGTTCTTTTTTTACAACGCATCTGGATAGCTCTAGCATAAAAGTCGTTTTTTTAACGAGTATACGAGAATATGTACTATACTGTGTTTAAACGTATCAGCGGCGACTTAACGCGTTTGTTTTTTTCCTTATGCTTATGTGTGTAAGACTGAAAACGCGCATATTCACGCGAAATACTTTCATTCTTACTGCTGTTCATGCTGCTGCTGTTTCTACGGACGCTGTTGCATAGTTATTTCAGCAGTCTCTAGGCTGTGCTGTACTAATCAATTTTCAGCGTACCAATAAATTTTTGTTTTGTTCTCTCTTTTATGACTTTTTGTATGCGCCATTTTAATATTTATTCCTCCTGCAGTGATCTCTAATGGGATCGGCAGTGTTGTTGAACATTAAATAAATAAATAATCCTCCCATTTACATAGGTGACTTTACTTCGTAGGTGTTATTGGTGTTTTGGTCTACTTCTTCGCTCCGCTCACGCATTTTTTATGTACGTGTTATATTGTTAGGTACCTTCGTTTGTTCTGCCTTAAACCTGCACTTTCAGACAGACATTGCTTCTTCGTCCGCTGCGGTGGTGCAGCGGTTAAGGCTCTCGGCTGCAGACCCGGGGGTCACGGGTGCGATCCCGGCCGCCGGGGTCACACTTAGAGGCGCAATGCTAGAGGCCCGTGTACTGTACGATGTCAGCGCACGTTAAAGAATACCAGATGGTCGAAATTTTCGGAGACTTCCACTGCCGCGTGCTTCATAATCATATTGAGGTTTTGGCACGTAACACTGCAGATTTGATTATTATTATTATTATTATTATTATTATTATTATTAGTGTTATTATTATTATTATTATTATTATTATTATTATTATTATTATTATTATTATTATTATTATTATTATTATTATTATTATTATTATTATTATTATTATTATTATTATTATTATTATTATTATTATTATTAAGCGAGATTTATTCCCCAACTTTGGCATGCAACTGGAATGGCGAATGACAGTTCTAAATTCAGCAGAAACACCACTGAGTGGGTCCATAAACAATTCCCAAGCACATATATAATCATCGCTGCGCTAGAAATGACTCTGGATCTCGTTCAAGCGACGTTGGATTATTTAGCCGAAAGATTTAGATGCCTCATCAAACGTAAAAATTGACCTTCGGTGGCATCGGCGTCCCGCGGAGTCGGCTTCAACACGCGGTACGCAAAATATCATCATGTAATGACGTCATCGTATGACGTCATCAAGCCACAGGACGTCAATATTTGTGACGTAATCACGTGACGTCTACACTTGGTCAAAGGCGGACCGATCACGGGGACACTGCAAAAAATTGAAGGACACTTTGTAAATATCAAAGTGTGTTCGGCGGAAGCCTGTGGCCATTCGACTGACTATGCCTTTTTTTTTTTTTTTTTGTGTGTGCATGACACTCCCAGCGAAGCGCTGATGAAGGAGTATTGCCACGCGCGACGCTGTGCCATCACGTGATTGCTGAGAGAATGTGAGGGGGAGAGCCCACAGCCGGCACGGTTCCAGGGCACGGACGGACGGACGGTCGGATGCCGCGCGTATGAGCCATTAAAGGCTTTTGCCTTAAAGGGACACTAAGGGGCAAAACGATTTTCCGGCGTATTAGGCTAGTTAAGTACAATTTCGCAATCCCGAAAACACCACTCTTACTGCGACACGACGCTTGGTAAGCGAGAAAACAAGCGAAAAGAAAATGCGGGTGGAGACGCCAACTCGAGATTCCCGCACAAACACTGTGACGTCATAGATTTCGAAGGCGTCTACTGAGTCCTACGTAGCTTCTAATCGATAAAAATGAGGTGCATTGTCATCTGTGGGTGCCATAGACCTAGCATACGAAGTTTCAGAAAAAATTTCATCGAGCCAATGTCGCGAAAATACGAAAAATACATTTGGAATTTCTGACATCACGCGAGCAGATATCGGCGCCAAATTTAAAAATGAAACTTCAACCTTGATTTTCTCCGCTAATAATGAACTTATGATAGTGAAACATATGGCATTAGAGTTCTCAGAGTGCAGTTTGTCAATCTAAACCAAGTCACTGTTTCGCTTTAGTGTCCCTTTAAACCAGGTGAGGTGCATAAGGCTTTCGAAGGGGGGACGGGGGAGGATAAATACATCGGCGGAGAGGAAAGAGAAGTTGACTCTCGCCTTTGAGTCGTCTTAGGCGATTGCATAAGGGACCCTGTGATTTTTTTTGTCGTTGCTATCACTTCACTGCCGATGAAATCGCGTGGATCTGATGTTTCCCTTCAAGCTTCTTCTTCACCGTGTCATAACGCCTTCTGGACTGCTCAGTTGCATTGTTCTTCTAATTCCTCGTAAGATAACCGGAGAGCGCAGCCCTCTTCATGTAACTGCCTGCCTGTGCCAACCAGCAACCATCCACAGGTTGCAATGCCTTTATAGTGCTTATTTTTTTGTTCTGGGTATTCTTCATAGCTTGCCGTCATTGCTTTCTTTCGAGCTTTAAGTTGTCATAACATAGTTTCACACATTGTACAAGTCTTTTAAATGCGAAGCATTTCTTAGCGAACTTCGGCGACTTTCAGCGTATCTATCTATCTATCTATCTATCTATCTATCTATCTATCTATCTATCTATCTATCTATCTATCTATCTATCTATCTATCTATCTATCTATCTATCTATCTATCTATCTATCTATCTATCTAGCCGCCTACGACTTTGTGCTCTCCTGGCCGTATCGTTAATGGGATTTATACCAAATTTGGTATGGCATAACATGACTGTATGGCGAACATAAATGGCTGGTCATATCATGAAAATCATGACTAACTTGTCATGAAAAGTATGATTTACATGCCACGCTCATGGCGCGCTCGCGGCCGTTTCGTTAACTTGACATACACCAAATTTGGGATTGAGTGACATGACTGTATGACGAACATAAATGACAAGTGGTAATATGAAAATCATGACTTCATGAGTGACATGACTTGCATTCCACGCTCATAGCGCGCTCGCGGCCATTTCGTTAGCTTGATATACACCAAATTTGGTATTGAGTGACATAACTGTATGACGAACGTAAATGACAAGCCGTAATATGGAAATCATGACATGTCATGAGTGACATGACTTGCATTCCACGCTCATGGCGCGCTCGCGGCCGTTTCGTTAGCTTGATATACGCCATATTTGGTATATCGCGACGTGACTGTATGACAAACATAAATGACAAGCCGTAATATGGAAATCATGACATGTCATGAGTGACATGACTTGCATTCCACGCTCATAGCGCGCTCGCGGCCGTTTCGTTAGCTTGATATACACCAAATTTGGTATTGAGTTACATGACTGTATGACGAACATAAATGACAAGTGGTAATATGGAAATCATGACATGTCATGAGTGACATGACTTGCATTCCACGCTCATGGCGCGCTCGCGGCCGTTTCGTTAGCTTGACATACACCAAATTTGGGATTGAGTGACATGACTGTATGACGAACTTAAATGACAAGTGGTAATATGGAAACCATGACTTGTCATGTGCGACATGACTTGCATTCCACGCTCATGGCGCGCTCGCGGCCGTTTCGTTAGCTTGATATACACCAAATTTAGTATATCGCGACGTGACTGTATGATGAACATAAATGACAGGTCGTAACATGTAAAACATGACATGCAAATTATGTAAAGCATGATTTGCTCCTCTCTGGCTGCTTCGCATTACATCGATTTCCACAGTGCGTGGGATCTGCCGGCTTTTTTCTCCTTGTTTGTCTCTTAGTTTACATTGTGCTTTGTTGTATGTGACTGTATTTCTCATCGCCGTTGTACATTTCGGTGTTGTGTTAATGTAGATTGCCCTGCTGTCGTGACATTTCGCTTTCACGTTGTCCCTCTTCGCATTTTATTTTGTAGAGTGTCTTCGTTTTATAATTTATTATTGGTAATGTTATTGCGTACGCCAGCACAAATAGCTGCTGTTGTTCCTGAGCAATTTGAATAAATGATTGATTTATTCATTATTATTATTATACAAACTGACACATGTCGTGCCCACTAAAGCTGTGTCGATTCAAGTGTACATATCAATGGGAGAGAAAAACAGAGCAAAAATAAAAATTGGCCGCCATCTCGCGCTGCGAACGTGAATGCCCAGCGAAGTTGTATCAAACACCACACATGCTGATGTGAGGGGGGGGGGGGGGTATGTTTTATTATTACTTTAGAGTAATGGTACTGATAATCGCTTTGTGCTCGCTGTGGTAGACCGTGATTGGTTTCGCGACAATTTTCAGCAAGACGAATTTGTTCCTTTGTTCGAACATTATATTCACGCTGTTCTTCTGGTGTCTTTAATTTCCGTGGTCTACCCATGGCAGTCTTAGAATGAACCGAATGAGTAGCTAGACGGGTCTCCCTTTTATATATGAAAGCGGGAAACACACGCGGGGAGGAGTGCAAGGCAGCTGCAACCTAATCTTTACCGGGAACGCGTGGGAGGGTGTTCCCGTTGTTCACAGGCGCCTTATCATCCAGCATGTGGATTCGATACTTGTTTTCGGGGTTTCCTTCAGTAAAACGAATACTGAGCTCTATGCTGTATGAAGATTGCAAAGAAGCATATGCCGTTTGCCTTCAATTTTTAAAGGGAACCAAACCACCCAGTCGTCGAAATTTAGTTGTGGCGTTTCAGTTGTGCGCGAGTCTACAGCGAACGCGTTCATCGGCTCGTCTGTCCACCTTTCCGAAAGGCCTTCCTCAGCGTCCGAGGTGAGAACGCAAGGAGCGCGCGCATGTGCTAGCAGAGGAGCACGCGAGCGTCTGTTGGTGGTTTAGGGGCCCTTTAACCTGTTCGTTTCGTGTTTACGCCACGAAATTTTCCGACCTACTAGAAGTATACAGCCCTGTAAAAGGAAAGGCAGGGGAGCTAACATCCAAGTTTCACCCAGTTGGCTAGTCTACACTTTAGGAGGGGAATCGCGAAAAAAAGAAAAATACAAGGAAAAAGACAAGAAGGCGATGTGCGCACACACACGAAGCATTCCCTGCACCGCCATGTTGACAAAAGAACTCGGATATCTCTAGAAAATGCATCAAAGCTTTTTTAGCCCTCTGCGTACACGCTGGTTTCGCCCCTAGTACCACTATTTTAGTTGCGTTGTCGGCTTAAAAAGGCAGGCTTTGTCATCTTTCATTTCTGAAAGGGCAGTAAGTTAGAGCACGTTAAATGGACTCGTAGCAATTAACCCTTTGATGGTTTTCACCGTACATGTACGGCACGGCCTTTATCTTTAAAACGCGCGCTTGTTTCCATCATTTCTCTCTTTCGGCGTGTGCTGCCACACTTCAGGAACACGTGGAATTTTTTTCATGCGCCGATGTTGCTCCGATGTTTTTTTGTTTTGCTTCGCAAAGCCGCGCTCCGGCAACCGTTTGCGCACCCGAGCGCGTTCGCGGTCCGGCTGGTTTAAAACGCGCGCCCTTTTCTATCACTTTTCTTGCTTGGAACGTGCTGCCATGCTTCGGAAAACTGTGAAATTTTTTTCATGCGCCGGTGTCTCTCCGTTGTTGCTTTTTTTATGCTTCGCAAAACGGCACCGGCTATCGCTTGCGCATCTGAGCGCGCCCGCGGTGCGGCTGGTTTAAAACGCGCGCCTTTTTCGATCACTTCTCTTGCTTGACATGTGCTGCCACGCTTCGGAACACGTGGAATTTTTTTCACGCGCCGATATCTCTGTTGCTTTTTTGCTTTCCAAGGCGGCGTGGCAGCTTTCGCTTGCAAACCCGAACGCGCGCGTGTGGTGCGGCTGGTTTCGGTTTCGTCCTTCGTTGGTTATCGCTTCTCGCGCCCGCAAAGCTGATGGCTGTTTGGTCTCTAATCTCTCAAGGGGTGAGCGCTTGTGACTCTCTCGTTTATGGCTCCTCGGGGCGCGATTACATCTGTTTCGGGAGGCGCTAAATTACACAAACGACGCCGCCGTGGTTGAGTTTCCTGTTTAGGGGAACTCGGAAAAACTAACTCCGTCTCGTTGACGATAAGACGAATGATTAATTATTATCGCTTTTTCCCTCGTTTTGTTTTCCGGACGGGCTCACAACCCCACAGTTTTCTTTCATGCGCTCAGTCACGCTGTTCGCCTAGGCTACGGAAGTGCGCGCCGGTTGCTCTGGTGCTAGGGGGTCGAGCGGCGATTCTTCCGATGTGAACTATTCGCCAAGTGCCGAATCTGATTTTTTGGATGTCATTTCGTCAGGCGAGGATTTATTTACGAGTTCAGGCTCGGGCGATGATGAAGGAACGACATCTTGAAAGCGTGCGTGGTGAGACGATCCGGATCGGATCAAAGGTGACTTTTCCCCAAGTGTTTAGGGTTAGAGGAAAAACATTTTTTTACCGGGAAAGTACTCTGGTGCGCTTATTTTTGTATGTCTATGAGCTATGTTTATTATAATGCATAATTTTTATTGATAAGGAATCGTAAAAGTGTTTTTGTTTAGGATATTGCTTGATGTTACTATGAGTAAACCATGTGTATGTAACAACACAAAATGATTTTTTTGTCACTTTAAGGTCACGAAAAAAAATTTTGGACAATTTTTTTCTTAAATAGAATGGTCTGAAGAATTTATTTCAGCAATAAAAAAAATTACACATTTTTGGCACGCATTTCGCGAAAAAATTCGACCCTGAAAGGGTTAAGCTGCACAAGGCACTGCGAATCATGCTTAATACGGAAACGGAAGGCACTCGTAAAAGCGACGCTTAACCACAAGAAAATGAAAATGTATCTTCTAGGAGTTTTTGTTATGTTGTTTTACCATGTCATCAGATGCAGGAATGGACCGTCCGTAATATCCTAAGGTATTTACTGAGACATTCAAACCAACTGACCAGTACCTACGATCGCTGTGCAATTTACAGGATGTCTGCATGTCCAGGAAACCATGGTCATAAAAAAGATCACGTACTCAAAAGTCTGAGCTGTATCACCTATAACTGCGTCCGCCGCACTGATAGCGAGCGCAGTCTGAGTTTTGTTTTTGTTAGGCTGTTACCAGCTTTCTGAAATGTCTATATGTTCCGTATTTTATGTACATCACGCAACTTCCAGTTTTTTCTCATTTGACTTAACCAGCGAAGCACATTATTACCATTAGTGCAGCGTGAATAACAGCCAATGAAAAGCGAAACGAATACATAATTTGGAGAAATACTATTGGAAGCGTGAAAAAGTTGAAAAGACAGCAACTGTAACATCTTCTACCAAGAGTGGTAGGAGTCCTGTTCATTTTTTTTTCTCCAGCTGCAAAAAAAAAAAATAAATAAATAAATAATAGTAATAATAATAATTAAACTACCTCGCTTTTGATACATATGTACTTTGAAATTTGTAAACTTTTAGCCACTGCAAGGCATTCTTTTGACATGTATAATGTTAAGCAGCGCGAAAGAATGGACGATAACAAAAACAAAAATGCAAACCTAGAGCTGACTCTCAACTTTGAGATTTTATTCGTTAAGAACAGGGTGAATGGGCATTTACAAGAAGGCAACACGACGCAAGAAACACAAGGTTGGCGCCACAAAAAAAGGGAAATGGAATCAGTCGCTCGTTTCTTTGTTAGACACAACCTAATGAAGCTAATTGCACAATGAAGCTAATTAGCACAAGTATTTCTAAGTGTTAAGCGAGAGTCTTGAAAGAGAGAAATAAAGAGAAAGAAAAGTGAAAGGTTCAACCAGTTTGCGCCTTGTTTGCAAGCCTACACTGAGGGACGAGCAAGTAGGAAAAAAAAGAAAAAGTGAAAAAGATAAAGTGTGCGTAAAGCATTGAATCAAAAGGGCCCGTAGGGACCAGTCAAGCTTAAAAAGTGCAGTAGGGGTCTCATGGCTCTATCTCTCGATAACTACTCGAGCACATGTCTCCAAGTACTTTTCGTCCGTGAATGCACACTTCTTTTACAAAGGCGGAAAGTCGAAGAAGATAACTTCTATACTGTCGTCGCTAGCCACGGAAAAAAGGATGCGCCATGTTTCCGAGATATCTTTAGCACAAAACTTGAGAAAGATTGTAGTGAGCGCTAGCATCGTGCTTATTTTGTCGACGTTGAACATTGGCTGTCATTGCACATAGTGACAGCGCTTGAACTGGACTAGCTGCCCACTTTATTGCTGTAAGTGTGTATATAAAATTTGGACGTAACACTCATTTAATGCGTATGTTCCCAAATCAAATGGGGTCATAGAGATAAGTCAAGATTAAAAAGTGCTGCAGGGGTCTCATAGATCTCAGTATTGATGACTGCCCGAGCACCTAACTACTTTTCGTCAGTGAATGCACAGTTCTTCTTTTGAACGAAGAGAGACTGGCAGTCTAAGAGAGAGAGAGAGAGAAATAGATAAAGGAAAAGACAGGGAGGTTAACCTGTTAGAAGAAGCGGTTTGCTACCCTGCACAGGGGCGGGGAAAGAGGGATCGAAAAGAGGATAGACGGAGACAGAAAATGAAAAAAAATAAAAAAAAAAGAATGCACACATATGCACACACATGCAGGACGTTCCGATCAGAGTCGTTCGCAGAGACCGGTTCACCGCAGAAAAGCGGAGAAGCGCCTGCACAGCCTTCTGCGACGTTAAGTCCTGTATGTGGCACAGGATTCTTACTTCCGAAAGAGTCTGGTCATCCATTTGATCGAGTGCATTGCAAAGCGACTGTCTCTGCGAACGGTACTGCGGGCATTCGCACAGAATATGCTGAATTGTTTCGTCACTGCCGCAATGGTCACAGGCTGCGGTGTCGGCCATTCCTACGCAAAACGCGTACGCACTGGTAAATGCGACACCCAACCGTAACCTGCACAGTAGGGTAACGTCACCTCGGCGAAGTCTTGGAGGAATTTGAAGACTGGGAGTTGGGTGAAGAAAGAAACTGCTGCAGGTATGTTGTCATCGCTACACATGGACAAAAGGATGTACAATGTTTCCGCGACATTTTTTGCACGAATTTCGCAAAAGATCGTAGTGAGTGCTAGCGTCGTGCTTACTTTGTCGACGTTGCGCATTGGTATCCATTTCACAAATTGACACCTCTTGAACTAGACTAGCAGTTAATGGCGGTAAGTCAGCCTAACAAATTTTGACCTAACAGTCATTTAATGGATAGGTATACACGAAAGTGGATCTAGGCATTAACCATTGCGGTCACCACTCACCCAAAAGTTGTCTCTTTGAGGCACTGTGCTAGTTAGCTTTTTAGGCACGCGACCACGTTTCTTCGGTCATAAAACCTGGTTCTGAATTTTACCGCAAACTGCTAAAATTTGGAGCTGACAGAGGACGGAGATGTTAGCACTCTTACACTTGGTCACAATACGTAAACTTTTCCGAGGCATAATGCGGTAACACAAGCACTTGCTGTTGGGCTAGTGGGTTCATACTTGCATTCACCAAATAACTATGGTAACTTAGCGCAAAACGACGAAAAAAAAAAGAGGGAGGGCAGGGAGCAATGTGAGCGCTTACTTTCGACTGATCTATTGCAAACAAAGTACACGAGGCTATCTAACAACCACGTTCCTGCGCACTGATACAGCCGCGCGAGAGTTCTTGGAAGCCTTCCATATAAGGAAATGGGGGGATTTGTTTATGAGCGACACATCTATTTCACTCTTCCCTGCAGAATGTTGTTTGACGGTTATGTAATGCGCGTCCGCCGTGGTGGTGTAGCGGTTAGGGTGCTCGACTGCAGACCCGAAGGAAGCGGGTTCGATCCCGGCCGCGGCGGTCGCATTTCGATGGAGGCGAAATGGGAGAGGCCCATGTACTGTGCGATGTCAGTGCACGTTAAAGAACACCGAATCGTCGAAATATCCCGAGCCCTCCACTACGGCGTCCCTCATAATCAAATCACGGTTTTGAAATCAAATCAAATCAAGCTTATTTTTCACTCTGTCGTACAGAAAGGACTGCGAAAAAAAAAGCTGTGTTTAAAACAACCTGACTAGTTCACAGCCCCGTAAAAAAAGCACAAAAACAAAATAAAAAGTCGGAGCGGTAGCATCACTGCAGAAAACATGGTAATATGACATCTCACGGGCGGTGCGCTACAACAGGGCGTACACATTGTAATTGTGATTTTCGTACACATGTGTACCGCAGATTGAAAACGAAATTATTACACTGTGTACAAAACACAAACATGATAACCTGATTGTCATCTAGAAACAAATATAAAGCACATAATACACTGCATACACAAATAATTGTGAAGATTAAAAGATTTTACACTATATAGATTACCGTGATAGAAATGCCAACATACAATTGAAATAAGCAAATGGATATCTACGAGTTTTCTTTTGGCACTGAAAGAAAACCGTGTAACTGTATCTGCTAATGATTTGAAGACCAAGTATTATATCCCTGCAAATAATTCATGGATATCGTGATATGAGCAGCGGAATATGTCAAAACCTTTCAGGTCACAGTGATTCAGAAGAAACGGGAGAGTGTAGGATAAGCGCTCTTTGCCGGAGTTTAACCGTGGTATATCTACCTCCCACTTTTCTCCATGACGGGTGGGGTAGTTTAGATTCCTGGCACGTAGGTTGGGACGTTAAACCCCAGATATTATATTATTATATTATGTAATTCGTGTAGGTATGTTGTTTGGCACTTTGCACAGGAATGTGGTTGTTATATAGTCTGTGTACTTTGTTTGCAATAAATCAGTCGAAAGTTAGCGCTCACATTGCTCGCTGCCCTCCCCTTTTTTTCGTCGTTTTTCGCTAAGTGACCATAGTTCTTTGGTTAGTACAAATAGTGTGCTAAAAAGTGGATTTTATGTAACCCTTATACGTAACCAAATACGCTACAGAAATAATGCTAAAGAAAAATCCTAAAAAAAGCATTTCTAAAAAGAAAGTGGCCGCTGAAAGACGACAATGCCACGAATGTGCACAATCTGACAGAAATTTCGCAAGAAACATGCACGAGCGCCTCGACTACTACAAAGTGATAAACACTATGCTATTATTGTGCGTACGTGCTCTATTTATTTATTTATTTAATTTTTCTATTACTTTCTTGCGTATCGTGTCCTTTTCCCCTACCCAGGTAGTGAAAAATAGACATATTTTGTCCTAGTTGATCTATCTATCTATCTATCTATCTATCTATCTATCTATCTATCTATCTATCTATCTATCTATCTATCTATCTATCTATAACTAACTAACTAACTGACTAACTAACTAACTAACTAACTAACTAACTAACTAACTAACTAACTAACTAACTAACTAACTAACTAACTAACTAACTAACTAACTAACTAACTAACTAACCACATAACCAACTAACTAAAAAAGACTTCTAAAGGTTTAGCAGCTGGTGCTTGCTAATAAACACGAAAAAAATTTTTACGTTGGCTTCATGCCTTGTCTCAGAACCGAGAATTCGCCAGTGCATTGCTCGCAGTTTCTCCTGTAGAGCATGCATCACTGCAAAGTAGAGGCACACTAGGGAGAAGCTCAAGTATTGAATCAGAGTAACGACTATTCTTTGATTCTTTCTTTCTTTCTTTCTTTCTTTCTTTCTTTCTTTCTTTCTTTCTTTCTTTCTTTCTTTCTTTCTTTCTTTCTTTCTTTGTTGCGATTATTACCTTGGTGTAATGGACACATCAATAATATATCACTCCTCGATGGCTACGACCACATATAGATAGATAGATAGATAGATAGATAGATAGATAGATAGATAGATAGATAGATAGATAGATAGATAGATAGATAGATAGATAGATAGATAGATAGATAGATAGATAGATAGATAGATAGATAGATAGATAGATAGATAGATAGATAGATAGATAGATAGATAGATAGATAGATAGATTATACAGCATTCATCGCCTTGTTAACTGCTTGCCGCAGAAGCGGTGCTTCTGTTGCGAGAGGTTACATGACTCACTGTCTGTATTTAATATTTCGTTGATTGGGATGGCAGGAATCAATCACCCTCGCCTTTATTTTTGTGTATCCTTATAATGAGGCCAGCACTTCACGTTTAACTTATATGGATCTGTGTGTTAAAGGCACTGTTCAGCTGCGCTGTATCTCCTAATTCATCTGCACGTATATCATTTACCGACGACTTCAAGACTTCTACGCTAATTTGGCAGCAAAGCTGTTTGTGGCTAGGTTCTGGGGAAAAGTTTGTGTCCGGTCATTCGCGTCCAAGTAGAGACGGTTGCCGCCAGCTGTACCGATTAAAAATAGACCCACCCGTCAACAAAACCAAAACAACAAAATAGGGTGACAGAGGCGTGATCTCATGGCGGAAACGCTCAGCAAACGCCAAAACAACAACAACAACAACAACAACAACAACAACAACAACAACAACAACAACAACAACAACGACAACAACAACAACAAAAAAGAATGCTCAAGAAACGCCGACCCATGCGACAAGCCAAACTAAACGACGAATGCGCGGAAGGCGATATGTGCTTGCAAGTGGTAAGCGGGGCGGTGCCCGGGGAACACCAACGCTGTGTGATATGGTACGTTTATTGTAACCCTGTGTGACAAGGTAGAGACTGACTGGTAATCCAACTTCACTGGGTGGATTGGCAGTCTAGTTTTGAATGTTTGTCGTACAGTAAAGCAAACGTTATGATTTTATCGTTTTCACTGCAACAGCCTCATGCACCGAAGAAAAAAGGTTTAGTGGACGTCGACGTTAACGTCACACGAATGAGAGGGAAAGTGGAGCTCAGTTTTATTTTTAATTTTATTGTATGCTCAATAGGGTGAAATGAACTGTAGGTTTACGAAGAAACTCGGGGGAATGGCTTTGTAATGCGCTTGGAAGAACTCGCAACAGCCGAAAGACAGCTGATTTTAAAAAAAAAATTATCATTGTATGAGCCATCACTTTTTTTCCCAGGGGCAGCCAATGCATACAACCATTAAAATAAGGTCGAGCTACGGCGGCTGACGAGGAAGCACATATCGAATAAAGGCGCAGTGATGTGGAAAAAAGGCCAGCGAAAGGAAACGCCACCGAGAGCATCAGTGTCCACTTGACGACTGTAAGAACCAAGAACAGCAAACGAATACGAGAAAGAAAAAAAGAATAATAAAAAGAAGAAACGGATTACCACTACGACGAGCCAAGGGTTGAATGAAGCACCACTGACCAGGACACATTTCATTTGGGGCACCCCCCTTCATATTGCTCCAACATAACTCAACGTCATCCGCAGCCGAAGCGAAGCACTCCTCGTCCAAATAGAGTGATGATCCGTGCGCAACGCGAAAGCGGCTCAGCTCGTGCGTGTCTACGAGTGTCGATACGAACATAAAAAGGGGCGCACACAGAAGAGCCGCAACACCCTGTTCTTGACGAAAGAAGGAAAACAAAAAGAGGGGGGAGCTGGGAGGAGAAGAAGAGCGAATCGCGTCCAGCGTTCGAGAACCCGAATAAGACAACGGCAAACAAATATTAGTAATAAAAAGAAACATAGAAGAAAATAAATAGCGAAGGAAACTAACCGTACGAGCACCGAAGCTTGAGTGCCTTGTCCCGCGTACTCGTTTCTCCTTACTCTTTTTTTTTGTTTGTTTGTCTGCGCCCCTTATACGGCTGTCCGTCTTCCTGGTCTCAGGTTCAAGAGCGCGTGTAAACGCTTTACACTAATCACTGGCCTGGATGGCACTAACCAAGAAGGCAGAGGCAGGCAGCATCGTCGTTGCTACTTACTTATATACGCGTTTTTTTTTGTTTTTTTTTTCCTGCTCATGTTTTGTAAACAAAACGAACGTTAAGTCTCTGGAGATGAGGAATGACTGGCTCTTTTGCGACGATCGTATTTGAGGCGGACACGAAATCCGTAATGGCTTTCTTTCTGCCCCGCCGCTGACCAGGGCCCTTTGAACGCTGAAGAGTTCTTTTTTTTTTTAATTTATTGATGCTCGTTCTTGGGACGAGTGAGTGACCGGCCGCTGCCACAGAATTTCTGCAAGATATATCTCTCCCCGGGGGGCGGTACCGCGAGTTGGTACCGCCTGTACTGTCGGCGCCATACGTCTGACTGTATACGTCGTATTGCGTTAAGTGCACGTACGAGTGCTATATACTATGGCTGTCGTGTTATGGAAGCTAGAGTATGTCTAGTAAATACTCCTTATTTGGGGGGTGGAGGGGTTGGGGGGTGTATATACTGTAAAAAAAATGAACTGCTGTAAGCCTTATACCAATAGATTGAGAGAACGTTTCGCGGTAATAAAAAAACGCGGCACCGCACTAATTGTGGATCCGTCGATGCGCACATACGGGGAGATATGCTAAAGAAAAGGAAGACCTTTGAATAAATTACATTTCAAAGGGTGTAATCAAAATTACACCGTAATACTGAAGGAGGAGGACGCACGAAGCGATTCCAATTTGCAAGTACCCGATTTCCTCTCCTTGTCACGCCAAAGAAATCAGCACTATTCTGTACACGCTTAATATAAACACAAGGAATGCACGGACGGCGTAAAATAATAAAACTGTTATGCTTAGAAGAACCGACTGTTGGGCTAGTTGGTTTACCTAATAATGTTATGCGTAGTTTTTTCTCAATTATCAGCAGAAAAAAAAACTTTGTCTGGGGATTAACTTTCCAATGCCGTCGTTTATTTATTTTGGGTTGTTAAAATCTGTTCGAAATTCGTGGTATATTAGACTGTTTTTTTTACAGAAATGGTCCCATGAAAACGAATAGAATCCGATGTCGATAATGCATCCTGGTGAACACAATTTACTAGCTGATTCTCGAACAATCTCGTCTTATGTTTCTGTCACTAATTAAGCGACATTGCAATAGTGCTCTTAGTGGGAATCAGTGTAGCTGTTTAACTTAACCCTTCGCACCTTTACAGCTGGCTACAAATAACGCCGTAGCGTAAGTGTACCGGAACGTTTATGGCTTCCTAACACTGTTTTCGTGTAGTCGTGTACTTTTTACTAGAAATTACGAATGAAATCTTTGCCACCAACGCACTCCTCCGGCCAGGTAGCCAACAAGAAGTGTATCACCATACAATTTATGAAAGTCGAGTCATGCTCTTGCCTTTTACTACATACTCTCTCTTTCCACTGTTGCTCCTCCTCCGCATTTTATTTTACATAGTTCCTGTTCAAGATATTCCGTGTCTTACCAAGTAGTCTAACCAGTGTCGAATTGGGCCACGCTGTATAATTCTAGTCCCGCGTCCGTGCAGGAAATAATGCATGGGAATAGGTCTGCCGCATCCCACGTTCCCAACAGTTCGATGCCACAACCCATGGGGGGGGGACAATTTTGCGCGATCACCTGAAATATTGACAAGGTAGAGTAAATCACTAATGTACTGTACTGGCTGATGGCTAACTTGTGCGTGTTATAAAAGTGTGAACGCGAAAATGAGGCTACAGACGAAAACATAATAATTGGTGGGTTTAACGTCTGAAAACCACGATATGATTACGAGAGACGCGCCCTAGTGGAGGGCTCCATAAATTTTGACCATGTGTTGTTATTTAACGTTTACCTAGATATAAGTACACGGGCCTCGATACATACGAAAAGCCAGACTTTAGGTTCAATTTACGGTGGTCGACTCGCACAGCTTCTGCGTAAGCACAGAATCCACTAGGAGCGCCTTGTTCACCATCGTCCACTTCCATGAGTGAAGCGATGGGTGAAAGAAGACTTCTGTAGTGCGTATGTGTCGTCTTGATGACACATATACCCACGAGCAAGCAGTCTACTCTTTCAATGAACCCATTCAATTATTCTTCATTAATTATACCTAGAGCTAATGTGCACTTTTCTTAGCTAACCTTATGCTCCTATATCATATGTATCCTATACGAACTCTCGAATTGAATCATTACCTCCTTTTAATGCGTTTTTATTTTTCATTGGGGCTTCATAGCATTCGAGCCAACGCTCAACCTCCGGTTGGCTGGGGCGAATTTCGGTGTTTTCCTTGAGAAACATAATGTCGTTAGGAGCTAGCGCGATTAAAGCGTTCAGAAAATTCGAAGCTATCGAGTAATAAGATGACACATGCGTAAGGACAATGTCTGATTGCTTGCGCGTGCTGTGTCATCGATTTGAACACCACGGTGAACTGGCGTTTCAGACGAGACGTCGCATTTATTCATTGACAAATAGAAAGCAACAGACCCCATTTCAATGGCTTTTATGCCACTGCAGCATCACGAAAGG
This sequence comes from Rhipicephalus appendiculatus, assembly GCA_030522465.1. NCBI lineage: Eukaryota > Metazoa > Arthropoda > Arachnida > Ixodida > Ixodidae > Rhipicephalus > Rhipicephalus appendiculatus. The sequence continues at coordinate 1,030,408 of JALIZH010033001.1, forward strand.
TGATAGTGTCGATAACACTGTTCTGTTAGCTGTTGAAAAAAAGTGCTAAAGGAATTACTACGTTCGTCACGGAAAGGTGAACCCGCAGTAGTTTACGTCGGAGCACGAAACGTTAGTTTCACTGTATAGAAGACGCAGTTTTCAAGACACCTCCACAGGACTGTCGACGCGAGACTACCCTGCTTTGTCAGCCAAGCGCCTATGGAACTAGCCTTTAGTATTCAGTATTTTATTGGAATGGCTCGCAGTGCTGCTTCTGATGGCTTTAATTGCAATCTGAACGCGTTTCATGCAAATGTATTCGATAGTGTATACTAAAATATTGCTTTCGAGTACGCTAGGTCGTACTGATTATTCAAGTTGTCAGAACAAGCCATTTCGGAACATCGACATCCCACGCCGTCGCAATAGAGAGCTCCGAATGCATTCTTGCATATCTAACGGAGAACAAACTTGCCTTAGCGGCGTTAGCACTTAAATGTTTCAGCTGTTATCTGGCGCTGTGAACAACAGTGATCGTTTGCGTACGCTCTCTTTTTCTCTCTCTCTCTATTTCCTTCTTATCTTTCTTTAGGGATTGAAGGGCGATCTGACGTCCTAAACCGCGAGCTGGCTACATTTTGCACTCTGTATTTAATAAATGCATGCATATTCTTAGTTTATAGTGCGGCGCAACGTACCCCAGTATGCCGGGAGTTGTTGAGATTCAAAGAAAGATACCTGGGCAGGCCGGCATCAATGGCCGTTTAGTTGCGAACTTGACGGCAGTGTCACGTATGTGGGAATCAGCTCAGACAACAGTGCACGACAAGGCTAGGTAGCTTCTGCCGAGATTGGATTCAGCTCGCCTGGCTCCATTGTTTTATCCCTAGAGCCGCCTCAGCGATAACGGTGCGTTCGGCCCACACAGTCCCACGAGACTCCAAGCTTAATTCGCACCGACCCCCTCAATGATCGCCACCCCTTGAGTTAAATAGCCTAGCGTAGATGTTTTTTCACATCTGTTTTTTGTGGTTCCGTTAAATATAGGGTTCTAAGGGTTTGGTTATAAGGTTTGTAAAGGCTCTACGTTGCATGGTGCAAAGCCCTGCTCCTCGTCAATTTTGTAGAGTGCTATTCACACGGCTGAAGCAGTGATCAACAGTCCGCTAAACTTATGGTCCAACTTGCTCCCTCACAATCGCGCTTCCTTTAATAATATCGCGTTCTTGACAATAGCGTTTCCGATGTTTAAAAGTAACAATCTCGCGGACGGCATATGGTTAGCTTGCTTTAAAAACTAAGTGCCATTACAATCTGGAAGGTGGATGATCAGTGGAGCCGTATGGGGGCTTAGATTACGGACGTCGTTTGATGTGTACGTCAATGTCTATGTCCGTCACCAATGTGGCGACACTGCACAGTGCCATGCAAGTAAATAGGCACGTTGATGACCTGTCCCATGATGCCGAACTTCGTGCGTGAAACGGCGATTGAGCAGGAAGAAAAGGCGAGGTGAAACTGGCTGTTTCTCCACGACGTGGAGTTTGGGGAGATGTTAAGGTACGGGCACGTACACGTACCCATTCACGGTAGCAAACCGATGCACCGCACTTTTCACCGGATGCCTATGGACACGTACAGCGCACGCGCGCCTGCTTAACGCATTCTGATGACACACATTGTTTTAACACCACCAAAGCACGCTCACGCTGAGCAGCGTGCCGCACGGCGCTAATGCTGCACAGGTGCCCCCGGAAACCACAAACGGTCGCACGCACCACACGCGACGCCAAAGTGGTTCGCCGCAAACTCCCTTTCAAACTCATCTTTTGAGCCCGAGAAGCAGCGCAGGTTGGCTGAATCGGGTCCACATCGACATCTATAGTCGGATACCACTTTGGAAGTCCGCTGAATTTCGTCCTCAAAGGTGGATGCATAAAAGCCTCCACCAGTGGGCGCGCACGACACATTGACGTAACGAGCCGGACGGCCGGTGGCTCCGCCTTCGGCGAATGTTGCCGAGTGCACGAGCGGTACTATTTCGTCGGTCGCGGAGGCGATCGGTTGTCGCGCTTCGGTTGCCAGGGCGGGGCCTCTACGGACTTCTAAAGTTGTATCCGGCTATAGTATTTTCCGCGTCGTGGTATTCCGGATCCTGACGCACGACACACACGTTTGGCGCTAGCGGCCCGGTCATCGTTCGTACTGTCCTCCTGCTGCCGGTGTGCCCATTCGCGTTTGTGTTGTCGATTTCGGTGTTCACGGGCATGCTGTTCTTCCTCCTTTGTGAGAATACGCGACGGACCCGAACCGTCGACCGGCGTCGACGGTTCGGGTCCGTCGAAGCAGCCCACCTCCGCCTTCGCGCCCATTCCCGCTTTTGCTCACTCCGCCGTTCTTCGTAAGCATTGATGTTATTCCACGGCCCACACAATACGCGTCCTACCCATTACACGGCCGGAACGCAACTGAAACAATAGACAGTTATAGTTTAGCGGGCTTAGCGGGATAGCGCACTTAGCGGAATAGCGGGATCGAAATGCGCTTGCGCAGTACGCTAAAATACCCGTATCGTTTACCGTACGCAGGCTATTTTTCAGATTTAGCGTTACCGTGTTTGCGTTGTTTAAGTAGTGTACATAAAACATGGCGGCAGTTTTGGACGCCCGCTTCGAACTGAATTTAGCGTTGGTGGGGACGAATCCACTTCTTTCGTAGCTAACAACTGTGCAAAATGGCTTCGCTTGCCTTCAGGTAGCTTCGACGACAGAGTATTACGGATAATATAGCCTAGTTTTTTAGATCGCTTCCGATTTCGAACGTCCGTAGGCCTAACTAGATGATCGGTGTAAACAAATCTGCAACATAAATATTTGCGCTTTTTGTGCGCGGTTCATATATATTTACTTTTATTGTTACTAAGGAAAAGTAGCAATATTGCTGCGCGCGGGGATACAGGCGAGCATTCTCAGTTTTTTCTTTTCACTTTTTTTAACTCATTCACCCTCTGCTAGGTGACGCCACTGTCCCAGCTTGGGCACGTAAGCGCTATCCCCTTAACTCTTTCGTTACCGTGGGAAAATGGGCAACTTTTCGTAGGTTTTTGTTGGTATTTTTTTGTAATAAGTAATAAAATGGTTATACTGTAATGCAATACATCAAGAGAAAGCTAAGTAAATGTACTTTTGACGTGTGTAAGTTTAAAAAACTGAACTTGGAAACTAATATGCAGAAAAAAATCGTTAAAGGTAACATTTCTTGCAAATTTGAAAGAACATTTGCAATTGTATGTTTACTACATAAAAGAAGTAAATCTGGAAAATATTCTGAAATATACAAATTGTTTAGATAGGAGACATCTACCTAACAGAAAAGCACTGACCTAGCTCAACAACTGCACGAGTTACACTTGTTTACTTGTTGCCCAGTAGAAAGTGTCTAGTTCAGCCAGGTTGCACAGTTTTTTCTTTTTATTGCACAAATTTCTCACACAGAAGCACAGTAAATATTAGTAAAAAAGGGAAAGAAATGGGTATTGAACCATGTATATATGGACATATTGCGCTCTATGGTTGCTCAAGAAAAAAATCTTAACTGGGAAATACAGTGTTGCAGACGGCACCAGAACATCGTTATGTATGACTTCACTACACAAAAAAATATGTGGAATTGTGTAATTAAAAAAAAGCTTCTTGCATCCATGTGAAAGAGAAGCAGCCAAATGATCGCTTCCAGATGCAACAGAATCGCCAGAAAGGCGTCATTCGCGCGAGGGACCGGCAACAAAAGCGTCTGCCATCTTCGTAAACAGGCGGAGCGAACCGCAGAATTGGAACCGCCGCTTAAATCTCCGCCGTACGGGAAAAATACAAACTACGCAAAAAAATGAAAGATTGGTGCCTAGAAAATACACAGAAGCCGCTGCAAGTCCATAGGAGCACTCATATTTTAAAAAATAGCTTGTGGCGCGTATGGGTCACCGGTGACCCATGTCCTATGGACACGGTAACGAAAGAGTTAACCTCCGCTATCACGCTAACGCTGAACTACAACTGTCTAATGTGCTCGGTCTACGCACGCAGCAGCGACCCGTTGGAAACTGGCATATAACAGCTCCGCTGCAATGATACGTTGCAAATATTATCTCGAATGATGTTGGGGCGGGTGATAGTCATTCGGAGGGAATCGGCAGTTGCGTCGAGATATACCCCTACGAAAGCCTCTGTCATATTTTGTCATATTATATGATGAATATAATAGCTAACCGAAGATGTTCGACGTTACCGAAGCCCGGTGGACGAGGAATTGATCTTGAGCAACTGTTGGGGAAGTTGAACCCCGATAAAGCTAAATTTCCTCAAGTTTAGAGGCTGCACATACTCACTAACAAACTTGCAGTCGCTCGCAAGTGATGTGACATCAGTGACTATCCGCAGGAGTGGCATGCCACGGCTGTGCACGAATGCGGTCTTTGTTTGACTGGGTTGCTTCCTTCATGTTACGCGGCTTCCATCACCCTGATCTACGCTGCTCTTCGTGAAATATTCGCGATAATATCATGCGGGAATGTAACGCTACTGCTCGACTAGTAAGGCCGCGATCTATCCCCTTCTCTACCCCTTTACTCGATGTTCCTTATTTCATTCGACAGCTTCGCAACCAGAGGATGCGCCCCAAGATGGTGGCGGCGTTCGCCCGAATTCTGATCTGTTATGGTTGAGAGCAGTCATAAATCTCGAGCTCTCGTTCAAAGAGCCACCGGAGTGTCTTCGGCGACACGGAGTCCTTGGCGTGTGCTCACCGGGCCGTATCCCTTTGCCGCGCGCTCCTTGTCGACGCGCGACACGGCCACACCGACAACGTTCATATATCTCGTGGCCACCGAAACCGATCGCGATTTCCTTCGCAAAAGGAGAGCGCAAAAATGCGAGCTGGCCACGAGCTTGTGCGAGCGCATAAAATCGATCAGCAAGAAACGTTGATGCATTCCGATGGAACAGCTGCGTGTGCATTCCGTTATAAATTTCGAAGCTTTATTTTTTAGAAATTTGGCAGTTTGCAAAGTTAGCTATAGTGCTTTTCTCCACCGAAGAGTCACATGTAAGCTTCCGAAATGCATTAGTTTAGCGGGAAAAAAAAAGCGCGGAGATATAGCTGCGTATGAAGGGAACAATCTCTGCGCCGCCACAACGTTGTTCTCAGCTACGAAAAACTCGAGCTCGGAGATGGAGAGAGAGAAAAAGAAGCAACGGAAAGCGACGAACCAGGAAAACACATTATTGAACCAGGGAAATAAAAAAAATATTCCTCGCTTGCGTTCAATGACGAACCAGATCTTTCGCAGCAAGTACAAGAAACAGTAGTCTATATACGGGCAATGTAAATACTACGAGGCAAGAACGAAAAGCAAGAGAAACGCCACGCCATCCGCCTTATTTCTCGCTCTAATATTTCGGTCGCTCCGCTCTTCCCCGCTTTCTTTTCCTTTTACGTTTCTGGTTCTCACAACTGTATATATACCGCGGTGCTGGCGGTGTGGTGTATGTCGCGCTTTTTTAAAGCACCACCACCGCGACTCGCAGAATTCCCAATGAGTTTCAGCTGCGTGTCGGCAATGTCGGTTGGTGTGCGAGGAGGAGACACGGATGTTTTATATACGCGCCGTGGGCTCGATTGCCGCAACCGCCCTCTCCGCCCTTTCCCTAACCCCTGGCGTACAACAGCGTCGCGGCAGCCGTCGTTCAGCCGAAGGATGTATGTGCCCAGTCTGCGGCAGCCCAGGACACGGCGACGGGAACAAGAAGGCAAGAAAAACAGGAGGTTAGGACCCAGATAATAAAGGAGGGGGCGAGTAGGGAAGGGACGGCGGAGGTTACGCCGGGGCTCAGATCTCGCCGACCAGGCGTCGCCTTCCTCCGACGCCTCCATCGCCGACGGACGTCAAAGTGGACGCCGCCGCAATCCTTTCGGACTCTTTCTCTTCGCGCAACGTGACCCGCAGCAACAATATCGCCGTGCACAGCGCCCTCTCGGTTCCCTTGGCGCTGCATAGTTGTTGTCACTCTCGCGGACCACCCCCAAGGCTCCTTATTGCGCGTCATTTCGCTCGAGCATGGTTATGTGCTTTCATAGCCGGGCTTCCCATTGCGCCCAGCGTATTTCTCTCTCTCTCTCTCTCTCACTCCGTGGTCTTGCGCAATTGCCAGTTAATGTGAAAAAATAAGTGCGCAGGTGATTCGCCTGCGGAGCGGTCGTCTATTTGAGTTTACTTGACTCCCGATACTCATCTGGCTCGCCGTGTCTGCGCGTTGGTCCTCGCCTAAAATAAATGCTTTTTAATGCCCACGAGAACGAAGAGGAGCGGGCAGGCGAAGTTCGGAGGAGCGAGCACAACCACAGACGTAACTCTCTGAGGTATTCACCCCTAGCACGTTTAAGCGCTTGAATAGGGCAACGCTGCATCTCCTACTACTTAACATTAGAGGTCGTCGAACAAGGAATAGAGCCAGCTACATTCCTTATTCGACTTCTCGTCACTTCAAGCCTGTATCGTTTTAAGAACGTCTGTTTTATTTGGATTACTACGAGCCGCCGTGTTCAAGAACTAACGTTATACCTTTCACTGAAGGGACTGATCGGACATTAACCTATTTCAAAAACCATCCTTGTACTTAAGGGCAACGTTTCTCGGCGCTCCAGTACAAAAATTTAAGTGACCTTGAACGTATAGACTCGCAGCTAACATAACGCCCATTTATCGTGAGTAAAATGGTGGACTTTAAGGACGGCAGTACCTCGTGCTGCAACCTAGGCCTTGCTAATGCTTGCCGATAGCCAATAACACAGATGGTTTCAAAGTAAATGTGCTTTCGCAGCATATTGCGCCCTTGAAAAGATTCGCATGACCGAACGGGCTCATCGCATTGAAGCTAGCCTGTAATGGGCACATTTTGACATGACGTCTAGCAGAAAAGGAATACGTCTCGTGCTGCTAATGCAAACCAACACAGCCGAATCTTTCGGACAACAAATTAGCGTCTCAACAAAACGCAAACGCGTAAGCTGTCCCGCGGGACTACAAAATAACCTAATGCTAATATCTGGTTGACCTCCTTGCCTAGCTCTTCTTACATCTCTCTCTCTCTCTAGCAAAAAACTCCTGATACTCGGGGAAGAGAATCTCATGAAAGAACAAGCAGCCTGTTGCATGTGAACAAATTTGTACAGGCTCTATAATAACGTTAAAGATATCATTATTAAAAATAAAAACAAAAAAATTTTGGCATATCCCACGTACCTTGGAAATCGATGTTATGCAAATCATGCGGAGGGAAGGTGACTGTGTTGTAATTTTGTTATTGAGCGAAACGTTAGGAAATGACGCTAAAGATATGCACTAACGTTGTACGCATGGACATATGTTGAACAGTCGCATATGTTTTATATTGCTACATGCATATTGCAGTAGTCGACATGCCGACGACAAACCGATCTGCTTCCGCTGCCACCGAGTTGGTCACGTCTCCCGCTACTGCCGCATTACTTGGACGCCCACATCTTGGAGCCAATTTCCTTCTTCTCCTAGCCCCTACGCAGACCCTCATTGGTATTCGACCAATCGTGTGCACCATGCTGCTGAAGCACCTAACAGTCGGTCTTCTGCCCGTTCGCCGTCACCTCAACGCTGTCGTTCCCCGTCGCCCCAACCACGCCGCTATTCGTCGCCGACCAACTACTCGTCCTCTCGGACGGAAAACTAGATCATGCAGCTCCTGGAGGTAGTGTTGCATCATTTTCGACCGACCCAAATCCTCCATTGACGTTATCCACTAATACGAACTTAATCGAAGTGCATATGGACGGTATTTATTTGACGGCTTTAGTCGATACTGGAGCTCAGGTGTCCATAATCAGTGCCGATCTTTGTCGCCGACTCAAAAAAGTACTCACGCCTGCTAGAATGAAAGCCGTACGTGTCGCTGATGGTGCAACTGTTGCCGTCATCGGAATGTGTACCGCTCGTATTAGCATTGCCGGCCGCCACGTTCCCGTTTTATTTACGGTGCTCAACCATTGTCCTCACGACCTCATTTGTGGGATGGACTTCGTGTCCGACGCATTCTGCCCTGATCGACTGTTCCGCCGGTACTCTTTGCCTCGAACTTCCTCTTCTTCCAGATACTCGCCCCGAACTCCCGAACAGCCTCTGTACCACAGACTTCCTCCGTATACCACCTAAAGCCCTGACATTCGTCGAATTGGCCACATCTTCACCCGTGCTTGACGGCGACTGCGTCGCCACGCCTATTCCCGATGTCCTCGTGGCGCGTGATGTCACTGTGCCACACTCCGTCGTAACCGTAGCCTCTAACCGGCTATGTCTTCCCATTATCAATTTCGGCTTCTCGAAGCAAGTACTACCTCAGGGAATCTCGGTTGCCACGCTGCGACCCTTAACAGACGACCTGGTCACCACTTTTGCGGCTGACGTATGCTCAGATCTTCCGTGTCGCCCGCAAGACCCCACACACCTCGACACGGCCTTACGTCCCATGATAGCTCCGGACCTCAGACCTGAGCAATCGGCCGCCTTATGCCGCCTTCTCGCTTACTACCGTGACATATTCGACGTCGACAGTCGTCCACTCGGCCAGACATCCGTTGTAAAGCACCGCATAAACACTGGTGATTCTCTTCCCATTCACCGCCGACCATATCGAGTATCTGCCGCAGAGCGGAAAATCATTCAACAAGAAGTCGACAAGATGCTAGCGAAGTGCATTATTGGACCCTCATCGAGCCCTTGGGCGTCACCCGTCGTGCTTGTGAAAAAGAAAGACGACACGTGGCGCTTCTGCGTCGACTACCGCCATCTGAATCGAATTACGAAAAAGGACGTTTACCCTTTGCCCCGAATTGACGACGCTCTTGATTGCCTACACGGCGCACGATACTATTCATCAATAGACCTACGCTCTGGCTATTGGCAGATTGCTATGGATGAGAAAGACCAAGATAAGACTGCGTTTGTAACTCCCGATGACCTATAGCAGTTCAAGGTTATGCCGTTCGGGCTCTGCAACGCCCCAGCCACGTTTGAGCGTATGATGGACTCTCTGCTACAAGGATTCAAATGGACAACCTGCCTTTGTTACCTCGACGATGTCCTTGTATATTCGCCTACGTTTGAGACCCACCTTCAGCGTTTGTCAGCTATTCTTGACATCTTCCACAGAGCTGGCCTCCAATTGAACTCATCGAAGTGCCACTTCGGCCGCCGGCAGATTACGGTCTTGGGCCACCTCGTCGATGCTTCAGATGTGCAGCCGGACCCAGAGAAAATTCGTGCAGTCACGAGTTTTCCTGTACCCCAGTCAGTCAAAGACTTCCGGACTTTTGTGGGACTCTCTTCCTACTTCAGAAGGTTCGTGAAGGCGTCTCTCATAATCATATCGTGGTTTTGGGACGTAAAACCCCAGATATTATTATTAAGGTTCGTGAAAGATTTTGCAACAATCGTTCGACCACTCACTGAACTTCTGAAGAAGGACTAGCCTTTTACGTGGGGTCCCGCTCAAACTGCCGCTTTTTCTCGCCTGGTCACACTTTTGACGACGCCACCTATATTGGCCCACTTTGACCCATCCGCTCCGACACAAGTACGAACCGATGCTAGTGGTCATGGGATCGGAGCCGTCCTAGCCCAACGCCAACAGGGACACGACCGCGTTATCGCTTACGCCAGCCGCCTCCTTACAGCTGCCGAGCGCAACTATTCCATTACAGAGCGTGAATGCATTGCTCTTGTCTGGGCAGTCTGAAGTTCCGCCCATACTTATATGGCACGCATTTATCTGTAATAACGGACCATCATGCGCTCCGTTGGCTTTCGTCCCTAAAGGATCCTACTGGCCAGCTTGGTCGCTGGGCTCTGCGACTCCAAGAATATACCTTCACAGTGACGTACAAGTCGGGACGCCTACATCAGGACGCAGACTGCTTATCCCGCTACTCGGTCGACGAATCGAGCACCATCCCTGACACTGACACCGACGCTTGTGTCTTTTCTGTTACCCAACTGACCCACATCGGCGAGGAGCAACGCCTTGATGCGTCTTTGCGTGCTATCATCGAACGCCTCGAATCATCATCTTCCGACCGGTCCCATCGCTCGTTCGTCCTCCGAGATGGTGCGCTCTACCACCACAATTTTCACCCATACGGACCAGCCCTGCTGCTTGTTATTCCGAACAGGCCCGTAGCCCAGAAATTTTTTTCGGGGGGGGGGGGGGCCCACCAGTTGAAAACCTTGACAAACCCCTATTTTCATTATTTTTTCTCGGTAAAACACCCCCCTCAATCCGAATTTCGAGAGGATTGAGGGGGGGGGTGGCTCCTGGCTACGGGCCTGATTCCGAAACACCTCCACTCGGCTGTTCTTCACGAACTTCATGACCTTCCAACGGCCGGTCACCTTGGTGTATCGCGCACTTACGACCGGATCCGCCGACGCTTCTTTTGGCCAGGGCTTGCACGCTCCGTCAGAAGATACGTTGCGGCGTGCGAGAAATGTCAGCGCCGCAAAACACCATCGACGCTTCCCGCCGGGTGCCTTCAGCCCCTTGACATTTCGTCAGATCCGTTGTTTCGCGTTGGCTTAGACCTACTTGGCCCGTTTCCCCGTTTCCCCTGTCTTCCTCTGGCAACAGGTGGATAGCGGTAGCCACAGACTACGCCACGCGCTACGCCATCACACGAGCTCTCCCAACAAGTTGCGCCACAGATGTCGCCGACTTCCTCCTACACGACGTGATTTTGCAGCATGGAGCTCCACGCAGCTGCTTACGGACCGTGGCCGCATATTGCTGTCGAAGGTCATAGCCGACATTCTACAGTCACGTCAAACGAGGCACAAGCTCACTACGTCATACCATCCGCAGACGAATGGACTCACGGAGCGTCTGAATCGAACCCTTACCGATATGCTTGCGAAGTCTGTTTCTTCAGACCACTCTGACTGGGACCTTGCTTTACAGTACGTGACATTTGCGTACAATTCCTCGCGCCATGACACCGCCGGTTACTCACCGTTTTTTCTGTTGTTTGGCCGAGAACCCACCTTACCCCTAGATACAGTCATTCCGTTTCCTGCAGTACCGACCAGCGAATATGCCCTTGACGATATCACCCGGGCAACCCTTGCACGCGAAACCGCCCGCACTCGCCTTCTGACCTCTCAAGAGAGCCAACGGCGTTTGTACGATCGACGACACCGAGACGTCCACTTTTCGCCCGGTTCTTTGGTCCTGATGTGGTCTCCGACCCGTCAAGTCGGCTTGACGGAAAAACTGCTTTCTCGCTACACAGGTCCATACAGAGTACTTCGTGTGGTTACTCCAGTGACATATGGAATCGCTCCCGTCACCTCGTCGCTTCCATCTGCCCGACAGGTCGGCGACATCGTACATGTATCACGCTTGAAGCCCTACCACTCTCCCGATGACGTTGACATCTAGATGCGCCGAGACGGCGCCTCTGCCACCGGGGATTATGCTACATTCATATTGCCAATGTCTGGGACCATGCGCGTGTGTGCCCGACGAGGAGGACGAAGGGCTGGTACCGCTCGCGCTCGGAGCTCGGCTGGTCAGCGCTGCAACAGCTGCGTTAAATATATTGTTTACAACCTCGTTGGACAGGCGTCTCGTCGTTCACGTAACAATATAACCAGTTGTTTACAGTTGCGTAACGATGCCAACAGCAACATGGGTATTAGAAACACCTGAAGCGGTAAGCTGATATGTAGCGCTTGTGCTCGCGAAGATGGTATCCCTGGACACTCCTACAAAAGTCTTGGTCTGCAACCACAATTGACGTTTCACGAACATTAGGGTCTATTTGAAAAGCAGTCCCCAGACCTGGCGTGGCTCTGTGCTAGAATACTTGATTGCCACGCAAAATGCTGGGGTTCGATTACTGCTGGGACCCTGACATTTATTCTTTGCATTCGTCGGGTCAACGCTGCCGATGTCCGCTTTTTCTTAACGCTCTCGCGTTAAATTTACCAGCGTCTGTTCTCGCTGTTCCTGGGTAGATATAAACTGTCTATCAGTTATGGCGCATACCCGCATACCTGTGGCACATACCCGCCCGTGGTATACGGGTTTGTGCCACACGTGTCTGGCGGGAAGGGTTTGACGACGTACGCGACGGGATTTTCACGTTATTCATGTCATATTCAGCGAGTCAGCGAGTCATATTCGTCAAACCATCTTAACCTCCCATACAAATTTTGGTTCACCCCAAGCAGTGTTCTACGGAACGGCGTTCCAAGGAACGACGTTCCAGGAACTAGTTCCTTTTGGCAGGAACGGAGGAACGCCACCGTTCCATTCAGCATCGGTGGAACTGTAACGGTAACTCGTTACGTTTAAGCAGGAACGGTAGAGGGAACGGCGTTCCTTCTGTAAACGTTTCACGGCATTCAACAGGCGGACACACGCAGTACATCATGCAGAACAGGGCGGATGGGCGACCGTGTGAGGCGCGAAAATGTAGCGCTCGCCCATCACGTGACTACGATGTATCCTGGTTTTTACTTCAAGGCGCCCGCCGGGGGGCGCAGGAAAGCGAAAGACGCCGAGACTGACCACGTGCGGGGCGAACAGTTGATTTTTTATGCTCGAGGTTTCCATGTGCTGTAGAAAGAAAATTATCATCATCATGAACCCGCACGCACTCTCTTCGTCATCGCCATCCTCTTCTGCTTCTCTCCCAGAACACGGGCGCTGATTTGTACGGCGCGGGATGCAATAACTCTGGTGAGGCGAGAGAACGAGTACAGAGAGAGCGAAAGGAAGGGATATAGAGAAAGAGATAAATTCTTGGCTACAAAATGTTTTCGGCGAGGCGATATTCGACATCGCCTATCCACGATCTGAAGGCAAGCGTCGAAACCACTCGGCTATCTAATTTTTTTTTCTTCTTCGTCGGCGCCGCCGCCGCTGGGAGGCGGCCCTCCAAAGCTCGGAGCTGAACGACCAGCTCTGGGCCCTCCGGCAGGACGAGGATGCCGCCCGAGTCCAGGGACTCTGAGCCGCCACCTGAAGCCACCAAGACCAAACTGCCGGCCCATTTTGTGCAATAAAGTCTTTTCTCTCTCTCTTGGTATTCATTCAACATAGGCATGGCACTTTGAAGCAATTCAATACAGACAGAGGACTAATATGTTCATTTTGCTCGGTATCGCTACCCAACTATGAACGCATAGTACTGAAGAATTCGCATTCATCTCTAGAGTGAATACATCAAAGAACCGCCATTTCCCATTATACACTAGAACGGTGGTAAGGACAGACACCTCACCAACGCAATATACCATTCTGGCTGACTACATTTGCTTGTATACATCTCTTAGCTGAGTGACCATGTACTAATAAAGTAGGATATTGAGCAAATTATTGGCTATGCGTTTTTCTGGAACATGAGCGCATGCTAGAAGTGTATAGCCTATCTTTGTAATGTACAGTATATCAATGGATGGAAAGGAGAAGTGATAGTGAGGAGGAGGGGAAAACGAGTATAGAGAGACAGAGAAAAACAAAGAGAAAAAAAAAAAGATAGAAGGCGAGCGAACGTACACAGAGAGACAGAGAGAGAGAGAGAGATAGCGAAAAAATATAAAAAAAAGAGAAAGAGAAAAATACAGAGAACGAAAGGAAAGAAAGAAAGCAACAGATAGAAAGACAGAGGACAAAATATACAGAAATATGTTCGCTGATTGTGAACCGGGGACTTTACTAAGGCGCAAATGTGTATCCCGAACATTATTTTCTGCTCACAAATATTCAATCAGCGCTAATTAAACGCCTAAGTATGGTCCCTTTCGATGCGATTTCCTGTGCAAGAAGTTCCGTTATTTGGCGCATTGGTGGAGATTTCTATTTGAATATGTGAAGTGCAGTATCCTGACTGCGCCTTTGCAGACCGGCGTTGAAAAGTGCCACATATGTTGGCACTTGAAATAGACGAGTACGAAAGTTGCAGTTACATGTATGTAGTAAGGCCGTAGGTCTCGAAAAAAATTTTCTAGGAGCGTTTATTTAGATTTCTTTACCTATGTATAACCTGCTGTCAGCAATGTTAAATTCGTTTGATATATGTAGCTCAACGGGAGCTTTAAATTGCTCACTGTATTTCACCTCAGGATTATCCGACACTATACATTTATTAAAAACTCAAATGTAACGTTAATGTAACGACACGTTCCCATTTTGGAAATGTAACTGTAACGAGTTCCTTTTACATTTGAGGAACTTGTAACGAGAACTCGTTCCGAAAATGGGAAGGAACGAGGAACGAACTTTCGTTCCTGTTTTAGAGCAACGTGTACAACACTGACCCCAAGTTAAGGGGTGATCACGAGAGCACCCCTTAAAGATAGATAGATAGATAGATAGATAGATAGATAGATAGATAGATAGATAGATAGATAGATAGATAGATAGATAGATAGATAGATAGATAGATAGATAGATAGATAGATAGATAGATAGATAGATAGATAGATAGATAGATAGATAGATAGATAGACACGCTAAAAGTGACTGCA